>JBCEWB010274862.1:4994-22825 GCA_039654565.1 Peronia peronii
CCCCCCCCCCCCCCCCCCCCCCCCCCCCCCCCCCCCCCCCCCCCCCCCCCCCCCCCCCCCCCCACACACTGCTAGGCTACTGTATCCCCACAGATTTCCTCGCCTTTCCTGCCCAGTATCACAATTTTGTTTTGTTTTTCCTTCGATATTTACAGATTCATTAATATCTTTTGTCCCAGGCTCGCTGATAACGGAGCCCTGACAATCGGCAAATTCTGAACAGAGGGGTGAGAGAGAGAGAGAAAGGCGGACATGGAGGGGGAAGAGGGACTTGATTACACGTTGCTTTGCCCTCAGAAGAGAGGGAGGGTCAGTGCAGAGATAGAACGTCATCTCTAGTAAACGAGAAGTTAACACGCTGAGACGGAGGACGACATCTGATAAAAGACGGCTCAATATGACTGATAGTCGTGGACTTTTTTGCGCGTTTTCTGGGAAGATGTAAGCAGTCAGGGAAATTTTAGAATTCGTTTTGTGGAAATAATAGCCAAGAACATTCGCATACTTTTTGCATTTAAAAGATTCATAACTATAGGCCGATTTTCCTGTGTGGACTAATAAAATTGGGATTTGATTCAGAGCAGATGTAATCTTTACTTTGGAAACATGTCTCAACCTTAAGATTGTCAAAGGATGAAATTGTACGACATACCTTCACCATTCTATAGGTTATTGTTCTGTCATTGCTCACGTGTATCATTACGATAAGACATTATTGCTCACCCACGCACCACCCTGCACATATTGAGTGTGAGTAAATGTTACCTGGAAACAAAAGACACCAAGTTCTAAGGGGGTTCGAGATTAATGAAGAAATAATCCAGCAAGGGAAAGAACTTGACGTAACAAAGGGGAGGTCAGCAGGTAGGAAACCTCTCCAAACAAAGCAAAAGTTACATCATAAATGCCAAGTAACAAAACATTGATCTCCCGCACGATATCAAGGTGTAATACATTCTTTTCTCTAGACCCCGATATCAGCAACCAGGTTTGGGGAAGCTCAGGGCGTTGCCCTTTACAATGAGTTGATATTAGGATTTTTGTTGTTGTTTTTGAGAGCATGGCTATTTTGGAAGTTTTCAAGTGATTGATGATGTCATTTTCTTGAGCGCTAGTTCTGTTAGTGAAGGATCCCTGTCTTCACTCTGAAGTGCCTGTCTTGCAGCATCAGCACACCATTCCTTGGCAGGTTAGCTGAATTGTCTCTGCGGGATTATTTTTTTCTTTGTCTAAAGCATCTTCTGGAAAACGTCATCATCATCATCATCCTGACTGTGGTACACTACAGCAGATCGATACCTGTCATAGCCATGCACAGTCTAAGTTATTTGTTGATGTTATTGTCTATCGCAAGTCGAGGGCTATTGTCAATCAGGCATCAATGTTTATCTGCATGACATCTTGAGTCTTAATAGCCGAGAATTATTTTGTCACTCCCCAAATTTTCTTTTTATAATATTATATTATCTCCGATCTTTATTGTTGACAAGTTTAAACAGACTCTTCAAGCGCTCCATTCTCAATTTTGAGTATATCTGGCGATGTAGAGGAGAGGCAAACGTAACCACCTGAATCACAGGTTTGAAGGTGAGTTGTGACTTCACATTTTTACTGAACTGCCACGGCCATTAGTATCCCTGTAACTGCCAGATCGTGCCAGTCGACGCATGAGGGATGTTTACCTATACATGAATGAATTTCAAATGGAATTAAGACAATCAAAATATAACAAAGTTACCCAATTACGGGAGAAGTGCGATTTGAAGAATATCACTTCATCAGTCATAAAATATATGTTTTTTAAGTAAGTTTAATAAATAGTTTTTTTTTTTTTTTTTTTTTTTTTTAGAAAAACGTCTCAGATAACCTCTACAGAGCCTCTCTGAACTTTCTAAGTGCAGGTAATCCAAACAAATTAACCCAAAGCAGCTGAATGCCAAAATTATTATTTAGGAACAACAGCTTACCGACAGTTGGTCCCTACTCGTAACTCGTGGCAACCACTGCTCACCTTTCCATCAAAGCACCAGCGGAATCAACGCTCCTGATTGGCACGCTCCTGCATCTTCTCTCAGCCTTTTATCTGTCAAGTTCCCTTAGCCTGACGAACAGACTTACAAAGAGACACACGACAAGATGCCTGACAAATGACAACATGCTCTACCTAATTACCCACAGAATTACAGACAAATCTAAACAACTATTCGTTCTGGACATGGAAGAGCGGGTTATCTGAAACAACAGTTGAGAGCTATACAAACAAACGTGATGAATATAAGCTAATTAAAACTTCATGCGCCACTTGTGATTCAGCAGGGGATGCTGTAACTGGAGACGGTCACGCTAGAAATGAAAATCGATCTCTTAGTGCCAGGCCAGGGTGTCCCCTGACGTCACACACTTCACGAACAATGCGCAGATCGCATGGTTACAGCAACTGTGTCCGAGGTGCGATGACTGGTTTGGGAAGAAATGAGGCCAAAAAAAAAAAAAAGAGCAAATTTTGTGTAGAAAATATTGTAATTTTAGACAGAACTGATTGCTAAAATATCTTTTAGACAGTGTTCATAGTCTGTGCGAGAATTCAAAAAATACAATTACTATTTTCAAAAAGATTTTGCACATTCTCTAAATGAAACCATGATGGCACTTTGGACAAATTTGCTGTATTGGACTGTAATACAAAAGGAGAGAAGAGAAGGAGAGAGAGAAAAGGAGAGAGAAAGAGAAGAAGGGGGAGAGGGGAGGAAGAGCCATTAAAATATGACGGAAAGTGAGTGGGACTCGCCATGTTGTCGGGTTGATAAAGAATTCCTGTTTCGGTTCCCTCAATCTTGTCTTTGTGCTGTGGCTTGTGGAGCAAACAATGGGCAGAGAACTTCAAATGCATGACAACCAAACAGTTGATTATCTTCAAGCCGGCACTGCCCAAAAAACTGCTTGAGACGAACTAATGCTGTGTTCATTTCAGATTGAGGGCTTCTGGTTGAGAAATCTCTGATATCCCCCCCCCCCCCCCAACCCTCCCCTTCCTTTTTTTAATAAGAAAAAAAAGAGAGAAAGAGACACAAGAAAACTGTTTTATACGTAAAAAGAAAGAGGAAGGGAGAGAGAGAGAGAGAACGAGAGAGGAAGACAGAAATGTTTAAAGTTCTATCTTTAAAGAATGTCTATCATTTCAGTCTTGGATCGGTCGAGAGTTTAAAAAAATCTAAGAATGTCCCCTTTAATAATGATGATATTTAAAAAAATATTGGAATAATTTTTCAGTTGTTGTTTATTGTTCCACATGTTCTTTTTCTGTCTCTCTCAGAATCTGATTTATTTATTTTCTTTCACTCTATCAATTCTTGTTCACCTGTAACGTGGACAGGTGAGTCTGTCTCAACTATTAGTTCAAATCTCGTCTTTGGTTTGTTTAAATGTACGTACATAGCTGTCCCTATCTGCATAGTATTATGTTTTCGCTCTAAGATTTCTTAGAGAGGGTGGGGCAGGACTATTTATTCACTAGTTTATGCCATGGACATAACTTGTGACATAAATAAGTAATAAAATAAACAAATAAATACATAAATAAATAAATATTAAATAAATACATAAATATGCAACAAAATAAATAAATTGTTAATATGAAACAAAATTAGAAAATGCATAAATAAATAAATAAATAAGCAAACATATAAGTAAACAAATGAATATATGATAAATGAATAAATTAATACATAAATTAATTTTTAAAAAACAAAATGCCATCCTAGGGCTTTTAAGATTTTTCACACCAACAAAAGATGCTTGAATGGCAAATACTAATTAGGGTCAAATATTTCTCGTTCATTTTAACCTAATTATCTGATGAGCTAAAAACAAGGCCAGGCAGAAGACAGATCATTCTTTGACCGTTTGTGCAGCCCACACAAAATACGTGTTATTGACTTCATTTATAGTTATTAAGTATACCTTTTTTAAAAAAAAAATGTAAAAAAAACAATATCTATAATATTCCGAGTTTCAATAAGCTCATAATAATATATGTTTTGTTCTTCAATTCTTCATATTGTTTTTCAACTTTTTTGATGTGTTTGATTAGTTGCTGGTGGACAGTCGTCTTAAAATTTTAAGACATTTTTTTATAAAATAATATATGTCTTGTTGTTGTTGTTGTAGTTGTTGTTGTTTGTGGCAAATATTTTCGTTCGTTGTTTTTATAATTTAAAGACAGCAGCATCAGAGCAAAACAATTATACACCACTAAAACCTATTACAATCAGCAGGATTTTTGCCTCCTTCTATAAG
This sequence comes from Peronia peronii, assembly GCA_039654565.1. NCBI lineage: Eukaryota > Metazoa > Mollusca > Gastropoda > Systellommatophora > Onchidiidae > Peronia > Peronia peronii. The sequence goes on from JBCEWB010274862.1 coordinate 9,291, forward strand.
AAGGAGAGTGCTCAGTGTACAAAGAAGTGGCGGCCCTCTGAGGTTAGTACTATTTATCATCTCGATATCAAAGCAATGATAAAGTGCTGACTATAAAATTAATTGGTCCTTTTCCTGTCGATGAAAAGGATATTAAAATGTCTACTCATTTAAGAAGGTCGGCAGTAGAATTCGCGTTGAGCAGGACAAAGAAGCCAGGCCGCTAGGTATCGCGCCGCACACGTGCATATCTGTATCCGTGAGTAAAAAATATATTGTATCCTTTATAGTTACATAACATGCCAGGCTAGTCTCTGGTTCCGTGCGACCCCCTCCCCCCCTCCTCCTTCCCAGTCCCACAGAGAACGATCGCGTCCTTACAATCATGTGCGAGCCAGGGCAAAATTATTTCGCCTTCAAAATGTCATGAAACTTTTTTATTTGCCCATGCTTCCTCAGCGCGATGCCTACCCATTTCGTGCATAGAAAGAAAGAAAGAAAGAAAGAAAGAAAGAAAAAAAAGAAAGAAAGAAAGAAAGAAAGAAAGAAAAAGCACTGAGGAGACGCACAGATAATGTGACATTATTGGCCAACAGAAACATGCAGATGAAAACTTTTATTGTCTTATTTTCATTTTTCGATAAGATGTTTATTGAACTTCCGTGTGCAATGTCACAATAAGTTGCTCATCTTCAGACGGACGCTCCTCTTCCTGAGACAGCATTCAGTCGTACATCCAGACCCACACTCAGGTGTCACCCCAGCCAGCCAAGTCCTCAAACTGACAGATCTTCAGTCTCCGTTCCCTTTGATCTGCCCTCAAGTGTGACGTGGACTGAAGATGTTGTGACGTTACTAATGGCACTTACCGGACTTTAGACCAAGTGCTCAAGCAATCTGATGGCCACTTTAACTCTATTCGGACATCAAAGTGACATACATATTTAATCGGCCTGCTTAGCCGGACAAGTGATGTCTTAATGTCAGTCGGCGGAGATAATCACTCCCCAGGTGCCATGTTGGGACTTACGGGTAACAAGCCATTTATGTCACCCCCACATGTTTCCTATGTCGTAAACAAAGTGGCCTTATGACAAGGCTATTCATTCAATTGTGCTGGCATCAGTGTTTTTTCAGTGAGACTGAATCTATGAACACGAGTAGACTTGAATTATGCAGCTAATTAAGCTTTTATAGATCAGTGTTCCGAAATATCACATATTATTTGCAAGTTCGATCGCCTGATCGATTTCGTCACTCTGTAAAGGTCCCGTTGCATGACGCAAATGTTGTGGGAGTGGAGGATTCATGGCTTTGTACCGACGACAGCACCACACACACGCTATAACGATGTCCTACCAAAGCACTTGGGCACTTTCTCCCTTCCCACTTCGACATTATGGCATGTCCCAGAAATCATATGTGCGATCTGTGCTTGCGCGCTCTTGAGCAGCAGCAGCAGCAACAACAGCAGCAACAACAGCAGCAGCAGCAGCAACAACAACAACAACAACAATAACAACAACAACAACAACAACCATCACATATTTTTACCTAGACTATGAATGAATTATGAAGACTGCAAGAACATGACTTAAAGGTTCTAGATTTGGATTATTATTTGTCATGAAAGCAGTCAGTCTTATCGAGACCCTGATGCCGACACTCAAGAAAAAAAAAAGCGTTTGAGGATGTAAAACACGCGCCATTGCAAAGTTGTTACAGACATGATATATATATATTGACGCACAGAAGCGCCGATGAAATAGACAATAATCTGCGTCTGTCATAGGCTTTGTGTGAAGTGACGTCGTCTATCGGATAGTCAGTCTATGGTTTGAGTCGGACCAACCAAACATCAGCTGAACACGAAACAACTTGCTGTTTTCTGTCTTGTTGGTAAAATGCGGGTGTGCTGTTTGTTAATGTACACGCATTCGCTCAGTCTTACGAGAGAAGGACTGTCTCGGTTTTAGATACACGCCCAGTTTGATGAGAAGAAATTTTGGAAGTAGACATTTGGAACTTGGAAATTCTGCCTGGACAGTGCTGTTTCGTGCTTATCTTTTGTTCTATTTTTAACTGCCATCGATTTCATGTCCACCCTCTCTCTCTCTCTCTCTCTCTCTCTCTCTCTCTGTCTCTCTCTCTCTCTCTCTCTCTCTGTCTCAAACTCGATCTTTATCATTTCTTTACCAATAACGTTGTAGATCTAACGTGGAAAAAAGGAGACGGTAGAGGGGAAGGGGGATGTAGTTTTGGCATGAGATTACAAATGTTCTTCCCTGAACGGTAGTTGATTTGTGAGAGCGGGTGTTGTTTTTATGATTTAGCCAGTACAAGAGTGTGACACGGGCGAATCTTGGAAGACAAACACAGAGCATGTTTCTCTTTACACACCTGTGTGGTACGACCACACCGTCATGAACAGAGCAAAGAGAGAGTTGAGTCAGAAGAGATGGCAACGAACAAGAAGAGGGTTATTAACTATGCTATAAAAACGCCCCATAAACAATGGTGCTAGACAAAACAACGTCGTGAGTATAATTGTAGAACTCAGTCAACCAACAGCGGTTTAAGGTGTGGGTTTTTTTTTTATATATGAAACAGACCGGTTTCGAAATAAAAGGTAGCACTGGGATTGTTTCTATCCACATGACCAAGGCCTGTAAATGTGAAAAAAAAAAAAAAAAAGAAAGAAAACGTGAACATTATGATGATATTCGATATCAAGCCACTTTTCCTGAATCCTTTATAGCACACATTATCACAAACATGCACTGTTACATGAGAATATCTGGAATGGATCGTAGACAACTTATATATAGAGCCATATCTATAATAGATTGATTCTGTAGTAGATATGATGACGTAATAAGATTGAACGGACAAAAGGACTAGCACAACTTAAGAAGATGCAATGGACGTTCGTGCAAAAGCGATGACGTAATAAGTTCAAATAGACACGAAGATAAGCAGAATTTAAGCAGAGCTGGAAACCTGAATTCCTTTTATTTATTTATTTTCTAATCATTGGCGTGGTGCTATCCTGAAACATTCCAACATTGTGGCAATGCTGTTACCTCCTTTTCAAGGCAGAATTCTACTCAAAACCTAGAGTTCCGTGGGCTATTCCTCCTTGGGGTATTGGTCTTTTCTTTCAATAGTTCGTTTGTCGGTTCTGCACCATTCCTGCCATATTGTTTGGATGAGCGCTCTTGCAATTAGCTATAAGAAATTCTTCCTGTTAGCATTTTTTCTTGTCAAATTCACACCAGTCTAGCAGCGTTTGTGCATTTTCTCAAGAATTGGTTTTATTTTTATATCAATCACAACACGGCCGGTTTAACAGACGTTCCAGCATGTTCTATATTCAAATACCACGCTGAGTCATCATCAACATCTCACAGCCGATAATAAAAGAGGTGCTGACAGCAAAATTTGAGCACTTGATTTGAGGATTTGGCGCGGCAGGCACGGTGAGCATGTTTATATGGAGCGTCTGGCGAACTTGGGCGTGCACTGGGCTATCCATCTCTTGAACCTAATGATGATTACAAGTTTGTGAGTGAGCATTTTTTTCTCACTCGTTGGCCCATATTGCTCCTCCTTCTCCCTCCTCCCCCTCCCCTACTTGCCCTCCGACTTCCTCACACGCTTAGCGCTTGACGGGTAAAACACACGCATGTCTGGGCAGCTAAAAATAGGCGGCATGCGCGCACAGGGAACCAATATTACATGGTTCCCGTCTTTTTTGCGTGTGCGAGGGAGCAAGTGGTTTTAATCGTGACAGACTGGCAGACAGGTAAACAGGCACACAGACGGGACAAGTGGAGATAGTAAGGAAAGGGGGGAGGGAAGGGAGGGAGGGGGGCTGAGGTATGTCTGAATTGGGTGATGGCGGGTTTTGAACGATGTACGAATGACGTCATCGACAGGTTAAGACAAGGTAGAACGGAATCAGAGGAAATACAATGTATGCATGTCAGTGCATATGTTTGTGTGTATGTGTAAGAGAAAGTGAGAGAGAGAGAGAGAGAGAAAGAAAGAAACTGTGAAAAGGGAAAAGAAAAAAGACAGAGAGAGAAATGTTAGCTCATGTAACTGACAATAAGGGTACGAATATCTATATTCCTATAAATAAATATATGTGTATAATATCCTTATCTATATCTATATCTGTATGTCTGTCCACATATCCACATCTATTTATCTATAATCTGTATCTACATATGTATAATATTATGCTCCATACACATTTAATTTTAAGAGGTATGGCAGACATTTTTTTTATAAGTCATATCAAATTTATAGACAACAATTGTTATATCTGTAGTCATACGCACGCTATTAAAGATAGAGGCGTTCTGGACAATCTGAACTATCCCATCATAGAGAATAAGGCGTTGCCACATACAATCTGCTCTCTCCCTCAACCTTTTATTACACAAGAATTTGGCTGTCGCCGCCCCTGCTGAAGAGAGTTGATACCTGAGTGAGTGCTGATCTGCTGTACAGTTGCTCACGCTCGTATTACGTTCACTTCTATTGGCCCGTCTATCCAATCTTTCTCTACCTGTGTACGAACTTACAGCTTCAGGTCTCTTTCATGGTACCTAGTATGTGATAGTACACCAAACTTTATAGAGACGGAGAAGCCCAAAAAAAGATCTGAAAAGCTGTATGATAGCATGATGGGTTCGTTCTTTATAATAACGATCGAACCTCTCCACTGGTAAAAATTTCTATAAAGTCATTCCTTAATCGAGACAGTGCACAAATAAGTGGACTTTGTTAGGTGTTAAAAGCTAGGCAAGCAGTCAGGTATTTCGAGATTCTTCACATAACCGAAAAATTTTCGCTTGCCACACTGATTTGTGTACGTTCTCCGGGCATGACAGACAAGTGAGCATTCAGACATGTCAGGCGATATAAACAAAACCACGTGTCAACGATGTGTCCTCAGTCAAGTGACTGATCTCGAAATACCTCATATGACTGCCGAAGTTGTATGAGTTACTGAGACCAAATCTACTCGTCTGAAACGACATATCAAAACTACAATCCATTAGATGCAACGTCCATCGGTTACAATTTTATTAAATTATCCGAAGCCCAGATTTATGTGCTACAGTTATAGAGATAGGAATTAATAAACTAGATGATAAGGTAAGATAAACTCTATCGTCTCCACGGGGAGATCCTTTATTTTACGAAAAATGTCTTAAAATTAAGACTGTCCACCGGCAACTAATCAAATACACCAAAAAAAGTTGAAAAACAATATGAAAAATTTAGAATTGAGCTAATAAAATGAATTTATAATGCTAGCCAAATTTTCGAGCCCGCTTGGTTCTTCGTCGGAGCAATAATGAAAACATATAAAATGTAAGTAGAGTATTGCTGTACACGAAAGGAAATGTTAATTAAATGATTGTTTATTGTATTTCTTTCATAGTTGTGATGACGTAATATTAAGTAACATACATTCATACACACGTAAACATGGACTGAACTTCCATGAGTAGCCCAGAAAAAAGACAGACTCAAAAAGAATGACCGCCATAGCAACAGGTTTTGGACTATCGTTGTTTACACCTTTCAAACTGGTGACTTATCTATTTGTGCTACAAAACCTCACAGGAGCGAAGCTGGAAGTTCATAACTTAGCAACCTTTTGGTGTTGACTGCCGGTGTTTCCTGGGGACGGTAAAAAAAAAAAAATAGCATAGGATGTAAACACAGCTCTGATATGACACACTTTTCATCACTGTTTAGTTGATAGTTTTCCAACCTGGTCAAATAATTATATTCTACAGTATGGAGAGACCATGGACTTTAAGACTTCAGTCATTAAAATTTGCATTTTGTATTTCTGTGTACTTAAACGATTTGTCGAAATGAGACAGAGATATACAGGGTTAAGAGGCTAAGATAGGATAAGATAAGGTACAATAAGATAAGATAAGACAGACTTTATTTGCTCTCTAAAGGAAATTCAATTCATAATTGATGAGACTCAATGTAACTTACAGTCACATTTCACGAATAACATCGAACACAAGGCAGACCTAACGAACTCACGTGAGAAAAGAGACGCTGTGTTTCAGAACTCAGACAGTGATATACAGAGATAGACAGTGCTCCGTTTCAAGTAACACGTATGCCTGGGTTACTCTCCTTATACATAATTATACACACAGAAGGATAGTGTGGTATATTTTGTGTACACCTGAGTTACTTTTGTACCATAAATAATGTATTGCTGTTTGTCAGATAAGATAATATACGGACTTTGATCTTGTTCAGCACTGGCTGGGCGGGATCTTTGAAGTGACATGATAGGAATGGAAAGAGTTCAAAAGGCGGAAGAATAAAAGGAAGAAACGTGGGTGGAATGAATGAGTTCATCATAGATAAAATTGTGAGGATGCTGACAAAAGGGCAGGAGCTGACAGAGCGAGAGAAAAACAGAAAACTGAGGAGGAATAGATCCATCATAGGAGAAAAAGTCTGATTACAATAGCAAGGAAAGAGGGTGGGAGGCGGAAGAATGGAGAAAACGAACGTAGATGGAATGGATATAGAACTAACTCATGGTCCCTTTTTCAACATAGGTAGATGGAATAAAGACGAGCAATTTTCAGCGGGGGAAGAGGCGTGTCCAATCCGCTGTAAAACATGTAGGTCTACTATCAGACCAAGAAATAGGCCCACCCCGACAGCGTGACAGCTTATGGTTGGACATGAAAATTGTTCAGAGCTTTGACATCCAAATAGGATCTGGTGCCCAGTAAAGACCGATCGCTCTCCAGACAAACAAGCTGTGGGGAATATTTGTTTCATAATTCATTGATCTGTAGTAATTATGCTTATGTAGTTAGTTTTATTTTTATCAGACTATGCCGTTTGAAATCAGTAGTAAGATCTAATAAGCCGAATAAAAAATCACACTGTTACTTAGGCTCACTTTTTGGCATCCATAATATGTGAACAATATGAATAACTGTAATTATATTGCAATAGATAAATACCAGAATAGAAAAACAGACAGACAGACAGACGGACGGACGGACGGACGGACGGACGGACGGACGGACAGAAGAATGAACGGACGGACGGACAGACAGACAGACAGACAGATTAAGCTGTAATACTGGCCACCCACATAAGTCTTCTGACAGATTTAGTGATTATGGGAAAGAACTGGAGGTAGAAGGGGAGACAGGGGGTGGTTATATGGGAGTGAGGGAAGTAATGGAGGGATGATAGATAGTGAGAAGAGAGAGAATATGCAAGAGCAATCAGGAGAGCAAGGGAAGATGTTTAGTACCCTCACTGACATTGTCTCCGGTCCAGACAACATAGATGGGAATTACAACGGAAATCAAGGTAAGCTATTAATACTTTAACTGTTGGCCTCATAGAATCTCCACTAGTTTTTCTTTTCTCTTTTTTTTTTCTTTTGAAGAGATTAAAAAAAAAAAAGAAGTCCTTAGCCCAGAGCAAAAAGTTTTTAAATCACATTTCACTTTTTTTCAGCCAATGTTCAAAAAGGCCAAACACAAAATTAGTGAGGGATTAACACACAAAAATTCAGCCACAAGCATCCAGACATGATAGAATATGGGCATAGAATATCTAGAATGGTATAGTATCACCCCTGAAAAAATATATAAAATTATGTAATACTTTTATTCAGTGCGGACTTGAATATGTTTCTTGTTAGGATCTTCAAATAGAGGAGATTTTCATTGTGGATGTGCACCATGGCATCGGGAGATGTTTTCAGGAGGACTTAGGGAGTGGGACGGACGGGATGGGAGAGGGAGGTTGAAAAGGAAAAAAGCTGGATGGGAGAGTCTTGTGTGTGACAGAGCTAGTGCTATAGAGATCTAGGCAGGTGATGAGTGTGGTGAGATTGTAGTGGTAAATGCTGGGTATTTATGAGAAATCGTGGCAGGCGCATACTTTTGTGGTCAAAAATGGTAAGATGGCTGCACTCAGGGGTTGGGAGGGGTTGGGGAAGGAGGGAATGGGTAGGGGGGGGGGGACGTTTCTCATAACAATCTTGGTAAATAATGAGTTGATGGGTATTTTCCAGAGAAAATGCCTGACTGTGATTATTGTTCATGTTGCAGTTCTAATATAAGTGTTGTTGTTGTTGTTGTTGTTACAACTGTTGTTATTGCTACTGCTGTTGCTGCTGCTGTTGCTGTTGAAATGATGGATCGATTCGGTTTAAGTTAATCCTCAATCACTCTCCTCTTTAAACCCCAGCCCTCCTCCCTTCTCTCTTTTCTCCTTTTTCGATCTCACCTTCAACTTTCCTCTCGCCTTACGTGAAGAGGTGAGAGCTATGTTGAAACGAAACGTTCTCACAAAGCCTGGTGTGGCCGCCATCTTGTATGTACAAGCCACCGCCAGATGTCGCTGGATAATCTCAGCCCAGACAAAAACGCAAGGCCAGATCTCCATACGATTGAATGAAAACGGAAACTGCCCACTTATAGTCCTGTTGCTTTACAAGAAGCAATAATAATAAATATAACATAAAGTGTAAACATCCTGGGTCAAGACGTTTGCAGGCTATTGACAGAGCGAAACATGGAAAGTACTTCAGTTGGATTAGTAGCCTACAAACATTTCAACCAGACCAAATCTAATTCCTTCACTATCAACGTTGTCCGCCCCTTCCACATGTGCAGTGTGAGCTGGTCTTAAGATGTAAGTACAGCAAATGTCTCAGCGTAATATTCTGGCTTATTTTTTGAACGTATGTTTTTATTGCCAAATTGTGTTGACTTTTGTGTCTCATCTTTGAAGTACCTCGTATAGCTCGGGGACACGAAAATAACGACGTTTGAGCTGGGGTGGGGCAGTTTGAAAGCCAGTAAGACTTTGTCAGGATAAGACACGTCTTCTAAAAGGAGTCTGTTACTTTTGAGAAATTTATCAAATAATCATGAGAAAACAAAAACTCACCGATGTACATTAACAGGTTGGTACAGATATTTCAGTGGCGGAAAGTCTTATATCCTTAATTTCACCATTCAGCCTTCTGTCAATATTTGTAGTTAGAATCAGCTTTCAAAATATGAGTATAAAATAGCCTACCCACAGTGATGTTTACTTTCATTATGTCCATTACCTGAGCTTGTGTGAGACTCAGATCCAGTCTCTCCACTGGTTTTGATTCTGGGTAGGAAAACGCAATACTTTTTCGATTTGTTTTTTCTACTGAGACGCTGAAGGCAATAGAAATAATCATACAAAATATCCATTTAAAATAGCAAAAATAATCATGTAAACAAAACAAAACACTCTGGATTCAGTCTGCTGTGACCACCTAGGTGGACAAGGTAAAAAAGGGAAATCCTAGACATAAACGTCAACTTTACCACACATGCTGAAACAGTTGTTAAAGTGTTTCTTTGGAAGAAAATCTTATGCCCCTAATTTCAATCTTGTTTGCTTGTTCAAGACGTGCAGCTGCTGGTGTTCGATTTTCTGACAGGATCTGACACAAGGATCATTCTCAATTGGCTTTTTGCTTTTTCTTCTATTTTTCGTTGAATGACGTGTACTCTAAGATATAATAAAGGCAGCTACTGGCCTGCCGTAAGCGGTGAATTAGATAATCATATTTTTCTGTTTCTACGCCAGCCCTCGTTAGGTCTGCTGAAAATCGCTGATGATCACATATAATATACATATATTTCCCCCGCGGGGGCCCGGGGTTTATAAGTAGATTCTCTGCTCCCACCTGCAGGTGGTGTAAGCCCGCCATCGGTGGGGTGTCTCCCATGGAGTGCCATCCTCGACATTCCAGGAGAGACATCTCTTCTCTCTCTCTCTCTATCTGTCTCTCTCCTTGCTCCTGTCTTCTGTCCCGCTTTCTTTCCTCTTTTCTTCTTGACGTGTAAACGTATGTTACCGTGTTTGACACAATATAGTCGTAGTCGTGCTGATGTGTCGTTAAACCCCAACACAGCAACAACAACAACAGCAATATATATATATTAATCCATATTTCCAGTGCTTCTCCCCCTGTTTATTCCTCTATCTATAAATGGTAGGCAATGAATGATGGATGGTATTATGTCAATGGATCTGGTCCTCTAATCGAGAACGTGTATTTATGCTTTTCATGAAATGCTTTATAAGGATCATGATTGATGGTGATAACTGGGTCTATATATTACTTTCTCTTTAAACAGCTTTTTATTTTCTACTGCTTAATTCAGTTTCTGACAGTCGAACTCGGACAGGTGATTGATGATCAAAATTTTGATTTTATGTCTATTTCGAATGCTAATTTGCTAATCTTGAATGAGGAGTTACAACATATGTGATCAATGAGAAATGTTATTTTAATGGTCACTAGACATCTTTCAGACAATTTAATCGATATCCAGTGACAAGCAAATTAAGGACGACATTCAATTTTACTCCTTGAAACTGAAATGATTGAAGTGGAACCAGAACAGATAAAAAGTTTAACTTGCTGCCATTTTTTACCCTGAAACGTCTATAGCATTTTTTTTTTTACACAACTACGGAGATAATTTTATCCAGTACGACAGAATCTAAAAAGGCTATTTCGAGCGTCCCCTAAGAACGTAATTAATCAGGCATAAAGTACATATGATGAAGTAACGATACGTTTTTGTCTTTTGTCGTATGCGACTGTAACACCAGCACAGATAGAATATCACCCTTGATGCCATTTTACAATGTAAATTATCGTCCTTGTACTCTTGTAGCAGCCCATGAAAGGAACCTTTCAGGGCCAATTTCTTAGAGTTTGTCTAAGTTTGATTCAATTAATGCTTTATGACTGCACATTTCGGGCATATCGGTACCAGGTGACATTGGCACAGCACTGTATAATGATAAAATTTTGCATTTATTGTCATAAATAGGGCAATGACGGAGCGCTGAAATCTGAAACTTTGGCAACTGTGGAGTACCGGTAACCGTGTCTTTGCCACAGACAGGGATAGTCGATAGCCCGGCAAGATCAGTGGGTGCAGACAGATCAAAAATTGAAAACTCAGACAAAGAAAAAAAAAACAAAGAGAGAAAAAAAAAAGACAAAGGCAAAGGGAAAACTAGTATTAACTTTCACCTTATTCCGTCTATGTAGGTCTTTTGTACAAAACGCAAATTGATTGACAGGGTAATGAATTAACTTCAAACATAAAGAAATAATATGAATATAGGGAACAGTGAAATAGTACTATGTTTATGGATGTCTAACAGTTAATGTATGGGAGAGCCAAGAAAGAAACAAGGAAAGAAAGAAAGAAAGAAAGAAAGAAAGAAAGAAAGAAAAGCCTCAGCACCACAGCATAATGTTATATATGCCATCGTTTTTCCTACCAAATTTTAAATTGCATTTCTCCTTCCAGAGTCTTAATGTCATAGTGATTTTTTTTCACCGATTCTGCTTTTTTGCTCCATTATACATCCCCTTTTTTTTGTTTTTGTTTTTTAACTTTCACATTTTCCCGATTGGGTACCTGACACAGTACCCACCCAGCTCACCCATCTTACTCTTTGGGCAACTTTTAGATACATTTCTGTCGGGTTGGAACTGAGAAATCAACATCTCCCTCGGTGCAAACCAAAGTAATGACGCAATCTGGGAATTTTTTCAGTAGGAATATAAATCATTTCTAGGAAAGAAACAAGTTTCCATTGATATATGATAGCCGTGTTGTTAACAGAGACAATTTCTAAAAACTTTTATGTGACAGTTTCAAAATGAAATGTTTCTGTCAACATACTAATCAACCCTCAGGTCGTGTTTCTTTCACAATCTTTTGTAATGTTTCAGAGTCAAATTTCAGCAAAGTCTTATACCTTGAGGTTGAAATAGGAAAAACTCATTTCCGAAGTAGATCTCTTGAAATACCCAAATCTCGAAAATAAAAAAAAATAAAAAATATTCCAAAGAGGAAAACGCCTGGAGACAAAAGCTTGATGTATGAATTCCAGCATTGTTTTAGAAACAATAGTCTTTAAATGGTCGGGAAAACATTTCCAGAAACTCTAAAAACTTGAACTCTTGAACGTGAGATTTTCTAGAACGCATCTGTTGTTGAACTTGATTTGCGCTATTTGTTATAGAGAGATACTACAATTTTAACAGACACTCATTTATATATATATACACACATACATATACATACATATATATATGTCTCTGAAAATTAAAGTATCTAAATAATTAAGGAGTGTCTCTGAAAATTATAGTATCCATCTATAACAAATAGTCAAAATCAAGTTCGACAAGTATATATATATATATTTGTCTTAGACAAGACTGGACGGAGACGCAGTCAAATCTTTTCGGTTATAGTATGACAAGAACAGCAATTCCTGCAGACACCCGTCCTATATGTCTCGAAATATAATTTTGTTTGTTTATTGTTGTTTTCTTTTTGTTTGTAACACGACGTTACGAGTTTAAATCGGACTCTTTGTTCCAAGCGCAACTTTATAGCATTTTCCAAGTTTCTCTTTGAATCAGACTGTTGTTTCTGTTCTCAAAGAATCCGCCAGACAACTTCAGACATGATTCACAGACGGTGATTATAGTATGGTTATCATTACAAAACCGATCCATCTACTCGTGTGACATTATCATAATTGTTTAGCCTATCTTTCTTAATTTTGTTTTCTTTTTTCTTTCTCCCTCCCGCAAATTTTTTACCTATACAGACTTTACTTTCTCTGAAATCTGTCTTGTTACATTTTCTTATGATTCCTGATCGTTTTTCAGGGTTTGTTTTATTCCTAAATAATTCCCTCATTTCTTCAGCCAGCGGGCCCTTTGTTCGTCTCACTGACTTAGTGTCTCCGACTCGGCTGTGACTACAGGTATGGGTGAATGATTTGCTAATTCCTGGCCCGACTTCCCCGAGAATATCTGCATTTTTTTTCAGGCATATTTCTCCTCCTCTCTCTCTCTCTCTAAATATTTCTTTGTGTTTTCTCTATTCACTCTTATTCACTTTTTCGCTCTCTTTATCCTTGTGTCTGTCGGGCCAACTGTCTGTCTGTCTCTCAGTCTATCTGTCTGTGTGTTCGTCCATTCGTCTGCCTCTGTCTGTCTGTCATCCATCCATTCATTCATCCATCCATCCATCCATCGGTCCGTCCGCCCACCCATCTGTCCGTCTGTCTGTCTGTCTGTCTGTCTATCTTCTATCTATTGTCTGTTTGTTTGTCTGTCTATGTCCTCTTCTCTCTGTCTCTCTCTCTTTCTCTGTTTTTATATGTCCCACTCGAATGTATGAAGCTTCACAATTTTACTTATCATTAATGTATGACTTGCAAATTTATGACAGTCTCCTGAATAATTTCTGCATTTTCATTTTTTTTTCTTCGCTATGTCTTCTGTCTGCGCCTCGGCGGTGCATGTACTATGCTCACACACGTCTGTTTGTAAGGATGAGTACAAATTTGTAAGTCTAGTAGATCTGGCTCATTACACAGCTAACTTCTCCAATTAAGTCCTCGTTTGCCCCTCGTTCAGTCATGCCAAC
>JBCEWB010274969.1:0-22821 GCA_039654565.1 Peronia peronii
ACAGTTCCAAGGTATATTTAGACAAAGACCACCCAGCATATGAAGCAACTCACTTTCGGACCAATAAAAGTCTCCCACACCATGAACCAGTAATCAGAAGCTGTAAAAAGGAACTAAAGAAAATGATGAAAGAAGACCTAAATAGTATGAAAGTAATACATAAGACAAAGACCCCACCATGGGAACTGTAGCCGATAGAAACAGATGTCAGCATAGCATCGAATATAAGTAAGAAAAAAAACAATAGCAATAAAAACGGCTGCATTAGAGAAAACTGAAGAAAGCAGGAACTAATCAATTTTATGTTTTACAGACGGTTCAAAAACGAGGGATGGAAAAATATGAATAGGGGTGTACTTCCCGAATAAAAAACAGCGTTATATGAAGAGTAGGCGGAGACGCCACTATTGGGGCAAAATTTCCAAATTCTAAATTTACTCACAAAAATTCTTTTCCTGAAAAACAGGGCAGGCATTTACCGTGACTGCAGAGATAAGCGTCTGTACCTCAGATAAAACTTACGTCTCGGGTTCGAAACTCGACTCCTACCGGGGAATGGGAAAGATTAGAAGATTAGAACCTGTTTTGTTGTTGTTATTCAGTGACCTCAGCACTTCCCTGGCTTCGTTAGAATGAGATAACCGCCTCCAGAGTTGGAAAGACGTATATAGACCGTGGGTAGAGAAGCCGATATCCGGCTTTCTCAGTTAAGGACTTCATGTCATCAAGTCCAATTGTACTCCTGATATCTAAAACATGTACATTATTAACTACAAAGAAACAAATAGAGAAACCTAAAAGGCGTCATGAAATCACGTCTCAAGTTTTAAGATATAGATAGGCCTGGGGGTGCTTATTTTGGTGCCCCATGCGATAATATCCACACAGTTCACATCAATCAGATTGTAAATTATAATACTGAAAATGGAAAAACTTCTTTTTTTTTTGTTTATATAATTGTTGGTATGTTCATTCGTCTGTTCATCAATTTATCTATGGATCTCTTTGTGTACCAGTCTGTCTCTTTGCCTGCCAATGTGTTTGTTATGTTAATTTGTTTAATTAATAACCTGCTTTGATGCATTTACATGTACATATGGCAAAGAGCTGAATAAAGTTACTGTTGCAGTACAATAAAGAAATGTAACTTTTGTTCCGTCTTCAGGATGTTCAGTTTTTCTTTTCGTTTTTCTTTTTTTTTTTTTAATGTTTTTTTCGTAAATCTTTCATGCTAAATTTGAATCTTTCAGATACTCAACAGCAGATGCAAGCGCCTAAAACATTCCTTATTTGATGGAGTGATATTATAAAATGACAGAGATAGACAGAAATACAGAGGAAATAAGGTACATGTGTATGTGTGACTGTGAGAGAGATAAGGAAATGAATACAAATAAAAGGAAGTCAGTAAACAGACAGAAAGGGATGGAGAGGGGGATAACAACAAAAAACAAACAAACAAACAAACTGGTAGACAAAATGTAGCTACTTCACACAGGGAAGATTTCTATCCAATTTATTCCAGTATACTGAGTGCTCAGGTGTGGAAACAACAATCTAGTAAGAATAATTCACAGTATGTACATTCATTATGTTTTTGTATAACAGCAACATACAACACTGACACATCATCAAGATAGACACATATTACACAGGGTTTCAATGAAGTTTGGACACATGGGATATATCACTATCATCTTTCTTGTAGAGTAGATGCATTGGGTCTATATGAATCTTGCAGAGGGCATCAAATTTTGCATCATAAATGATGGAAATCATATTGAATATCTTGTATACTAATATTCCAATTCATCTTGCAAAAGGCATTGAATTTTGCAGGGAGTCTGTAAAGTCTGGCCACAAAGGTAAAATGCATATTTTCAATAAAACAAGTATGAAAAATATATTATACATGTATCTAATTGGAATATTAATAAATAATATATAAGCAGAGGTGCCAACTGAGCCAAATTTTTTTTTACCGGTACTGAACTTTTTGCAACCGCTGCAGATGGGAGTCTAACTAGAGAGGTCCAGGTGTATGCACCACTCTCCCCCCTCCATCTCCCCTCCTTGGAAAATGTTTAAAAATAAGGCTTGAAATACTGCATTTTCAACCATCTTATTTACATTTTCAATATTACCTTTCATCTAAATATTGGGGCAATTCTTCAATGCAGGTTTCCATGGCCCTTGTGGCAGAGCAACTGGCAAAGGTTGAGACATCTTTCAAGTAAGACCTGAAGGGTCCCTCCCGTAAGCATAAGTAAGCTAGACCTAAAGCAGGTATGTTTTACGAATGTTATTGTTTGAGCAAACATGAGTAGTTCTATCATTATACAGGTCCTTGGGTTCCGACAAAAGCGGTCGTGTTTATCCATAAAATAATTCATTCACATTCTGTCATCCACTTGGGCAAATCCATTCCATAAACGATGACCAGGTATTTTACTGAGACTTTATGGACTTTTTTTGTTCTCTATGGAATTCTGTAACTTTGCGGAAAATTGGCATCTCTGTATAAGACCCTCAATATCATTTCCACAAATTATGAAGCAAAATTCTATGCCCTTTCATCTGAACCTGATGCATTAATCCCACAGGAAAGGTGATAGTCAGTGATATTTCTTATGTCCAGACTTTATGGACATTCTGTGTATCCATATGAGTTATAAACGACACATACAGTTTACAGAGTTATCTTGTTGTAGTCTGAAAGCTATCTGGCTAAAAGAGGTACTCTATCAAGTATCAGAAAATAAAATAACACACAAAAAAACTGGCAAGTAAAATTCCAACCACTCCATCGGTTATAGTTTTTACATATTCACATCATTAAAATTAAACATAACACATATCGGCATTCTGTGATAACAATTTGGCAGCCCTTCAAACATACACAGATCAAAATGCACTAAGCCAGAATTGTCATCAATTTGCACAAAGTGATACATGCACACATATCTATGAATGATGACTTCTAGCAGAGACAAGGAGCCAATGTGCTTAGCCCTAAAAACAGTGTCAGTCAGTTGAAACTGTCTCAGTACCCAGATTTTTAAAAACGACATTTATTCATGTTAAAGAAAGACCGTCTACACTCAAAGACAGGACACACAACGAAGACCTGATCATTGTAATGCAAGTTACTTGAAAACTGACTGAAAAAAGCACAAGTTCTTGACAAGATTGGGCCCCTTGACATCTCTAAGATTAAAGCCTTGTGCACAAAAAGCCACAATTGAATTACTTTATAATACCAGTTATGCTGTGTTGTGTTGGGGTTTAACAGCACATCAGGACGATCAGGGTTATACTGTGCCAAAAATGGTAAGATATGTTTACATGTCAAAGAGGCTGATAAAGAAGAGAGGAAAAAGAGCGGGACAGGAGACAGGAGCAAGGAGAGAGAAGAGATGTCACCTCTGGAACGTCGAAAATGGCAGATATCTTACTGACAATGGGCCTTCATCACCTGCAGGTGGGAACTGAGAACCTACTTAAATACTCCCATGGCAGCTTTATAATACTATACAAAACACTTACATATCCACAGTCCTGGACAAACATGGGGAATTCCCTGTGCTACAAACTCAGGGTGTTGAGGCTACCTCATGTAGGCTACATTATAACAACTCTGGCTGGTATGGCACTCCACAAGCTCCTGTCAGTGTCATATAGAACTGATATAAATGTCACACAACCAGGGGAAATTAACCACAATGTCAAATTTTTCATGTAAAAAAATTGGTGCCTACGGAAAGGAAAATGAATGCCCTCCATTTTGGTCGAAAATTTATTTAGCTATGACTCTCTTGTACTTGTACCAAGATATTCCCATTCAATGTTAATTCCTGTGACCCCACAGTCAGTAAATTCCAATTATCTATATTAAGTTCCCTTTGGCATACGAGCCACTTCAACTGGCCGTGCTATACATAAGAAATACATGTCTGCCTGATAACCATCTGCTTGCACTGGTCTTCACATCTGATGAACATGATGTCTCCATCAGTAATGCAAAATGTCCCTATCAAACTGGTGATAAGCCAGGTACATGCAGAAGAATGTGAGGGGAAGTGGAGGGGACAATGTTTGTGTCTGAGCAGCTAGCTGTCAATGTAGCAAAGATACAATATACAAAACTAGTGCCAATGAAAGATCTCGCACACAAAATCATGTCATATGCAATGAGGCATATGAGTGACACGCATACAACATAACAGGTTGTGGATATCGGCATGACTAGTTTTGTAAGAATAAGCAAAATATCCTGATGCAACGCTCAGATAAAAAAATTTCGCACGGACTGACTATTGCAGCCAAGGGATCAAAATTGTTTGTCTGTGTTGGAATTTAATGGCACATCAGCACGATCACAGCGATACTGTGCCAAATACAGTAAGATACATTTACACGGTAAAAAGACTGGTCAAGTATAAAAAAGAAAAGAGGAAAGAGAGCGGGACAGAAGAAGGAGCAAGGAGACAAAACAGATGTCACCTCTGGGATGTTGAGAATAGCATTCCATGGGAGACATTCCACCAACAGCAGACTTTCACTGCCTGCAGGTGGGAGCAGAGAACCTATTTATATACCTTGGGACCCCTCTGGGGCGGGGGAGGCGCTTCAAAATAGACTCAGTGGCCTACTGCGATCAGGTTTTTCTTTTACACCAATCAAACTGCAATGTTTGATTTGGTTTTGGACATTGGATTAGACCTTATAGATTCTTGTAGCAAGATTCTAGGTAGCAAGAAACCACTGAGACTATTCTGACCTCCTGGTAGCAAAAACCTTGTCCAACAAATTCATTTCTCTCTCTCTTTAATATTATATGGGATGACCCACAATCTACCATTCTTCTTACAACTATTCTCTCACATTTTCTTCGCAAAAATGATACAGAAACATCCCACTATAAGCTCAAGCATATAAATGTTGCCCATCCAGGTAAAAAAAAAAAAAAAAAATCAGAGAAAAAAGAAATTTCATTGAGAGAATCAGATTTTACTGACTGAGATGTCGCTGGAAGTAACTTTGAAAGCAAATATTAATCTTGGTATGGAAAAGTTGTATCTAAATTTTTTTTTTTTTTCAGCAAAAAAAAATGACATTCATTTTCTTTCCACTGACACCATATCAATGATTCCAACAAAAACATGCAAAAAACCATCCTATCACCGATCTGCAAACAAACAAATGTACTTTCTTAAAAGGTTCATGTTTTATAGCACACAGTGCACAATGAGTGCATGATACAACTGAACAAAAACTGCATGAACAGAATCTGTATGATGTGTTGAAACCACTGTATCAGATAGCTCTACAGTCCCTGAAATTCTGTTCACAAAGGTAAGGAAGTTACAGTAAGGGGCAGTATATTTGTATATACATGTACAAGTAATTTAAATAACGCTGAGTCACAGGCCAGCCATGTAGGGTTGCCAACCCTGACAGAGCCAGATCTGAGATTGTAAGAACCAAAATTGAAATTTTGCATTAAAATCTGGGATATATTTCAGAGGTGATAAATTTTCATACCAATTTTTTTCACGTCACATAGGCCTACTACCATGCTGGCATTTCAAAAAGCAGATCTATACATAACCATTACATGAATATGAACACAATACAAAATTTCTTTAATTTTTCAGCATTTTTCTATCATAATTTCATTATTTTGGTGCAATATGAGAAATCAGAGGTTTCTAGTATATTTCCAGCTAAGTCAGATTTTGCTGAAAAATCGGCAAGATCCCACAACTCTGGCTACGGCTCGTTTTATGTGCCAGTTTTCACAAAGTAGCAGCACCATGTCTAACCTTTAAGTTGTCAGCAGAAACTGCGGAAGTCTCAAGGTTTCTATGATGACATTAATATTTATGCTTATGAAATGGCAGTTTAATGCAAGAAGGAACAAAAGTATCGATCCAATGCTTTTACACTATGTACTGTTAAGGCCAAGGTTGGCAGTGAAACAAAATCCACATTTTTGAGTTGAACACTCTTTTAATACTATAAACATATTGGAAATGTGCCCTTCATTTACCCTAGGGTAATTTTTCGTGTAAATTGTTCATGGTTACCATGGAAATGCATGAAAATAGCCGCCATTTTGGATTTTTCCCCTACTTTTCAATCCAAAATTCTCATAAACTATCTGCCACAATACCACCAAATTTTGCAGAAACTTTCTTTCATCCAATATAAAGATTTTTGTCTGAATGTTTTTTGGATATTTTGTAAAATGTATTTATGCAATTATAAAATTGCTATATAATATATAAAATTTTCACATTTTTGAGAAGAAAAAGATTGCAGAAAAAAAACTTTCTTGAATTAAAAAAAAAAACATCAGACAAAATCTTTATCTTACC
This sequence comes from Peronia peronii, assembly GCA_039654565.1. NCBI lineage: Eukaryota > Metazoa > Mollusca > Gastropoda > Systellommatophora > Onchidiidae > Peronia > Peronia peronii. The sequence continues at coordinate 6,381 of JBCEWB010274969.1, forward strand.
TTGCTGCACACTTCCTGTAAGTTTCAAATAAATCAAATCCCATGGGCAGATTTTACAAAATTTTGGGTTTATTGCAATAAAAGCACATTTTGAGTAAATCGTAATTTTCTAGAAGTAAAGTGAGTGTCAGTCTCTATTCCCATGACAGTGTCTGTCTATGGTGATTAATCCCTTCAGAATCAACCAAGAACACAACTAGGAACCCCTCCCCCCCATCCCCCCTAAGTTCTCTGTGCCTTCTGGTTCTTGCGTTCTTCCTGATATATTGATAGCCTGCCTCTTACTTTGTTTTTCTAACACTAACAGCATCATGACACTAAACAGCATAACATTCAGCATGGTACAGTTTACAGGTGGAAACAACCTTTGAACTGCGTTAGTTGCAAACATCGAGCCAACAGAGACAGTCAATCTTCATTCGCCGACCTATGCGCGGCCCATAAGCATACAGGTCATCATGATACTTCCATATATGGAAGTATAGTACTATGAAGTGAGAATGGGATGTGTAAGTTTCTCACGACCCTATGAAAATGAATGGATGTCTGGGCATGGAAAATTATGTTGAAGGAGGGAACTGTTACCACTGGCTAAGAAGAAAAAGGTCAGATTTTGTATTGATACTAAAGTTGAAGGGTTCTAGCCAATGCAAAGTTGCTTGTCTGGGCTATGAAATGAGGGCATTTTGACAAAAAAAGTAAACAATTACGCACTTACCTCACTGTGCAATAACGACAATTTTAGGTCCTCAAATTCAATTTTTGACCCAAAAATGCATTCCACACTATCATTATCAATACGAGGTCAAAGAATAAAACTATCGCTAGAACGCAAAATCGACAGTTTTGACCCTCAACATCAATTTTCACTGCTGATCTTGGTCTTAAGAAGGAATTATTAGGCACAGTATGATCAACCAGGAAGTATTTGACAAGATCGGACCTTCCACATGGTACAGTTAAGATAATTACAGGAAGATGATTTTTACTTTTTTTCTAAAAAAAAAGGCACCAAAGATAGGTCTAGGTAACTGCTGCGTACTAGAAAAGATAAAAGTAAAATTACAAGATTTAAGCCATGACTAAACAACAAAATCTATTCACTTGATAAAGAAAAATATGTAAAAGAACAGAAAAGCATTACAACAGCACAACAAAACATTTCACGGGCCAAAGAAATACTGCACAAACAAAAATAAAATATTACAAAATATTAAAAGTCAGAATGAATGACAATATTTCCCAATGCATACATCAATAAATTTCAACTGAATTTATGAAGCTAAACGAGGGGTGGAAATGCATTTGGTACGAAATCAACTATTTCTGTTTCTATGTTATGCACTCTGCCATATTTATAAGTCTAGCCTGGTGCTGCTTAATACTTCATTGTCCCAGATAAAGAACTAAAAGACACTGTCCAAATTTATGTTCAAAGTCCCGTTTCACTGATACCAAAACACTGCAGAGGTAATAAAAAATTCTAAATTTTTTTCAAAACTCGAATATGATCACAAAATACCCTTTGCATTTCCACAGCTCGTATAAACTATAACTCGGTGTCCTGTTTGCAGTGCTGCATTTATGACTAAGCTACACACTACTTGTTTTCACACAAAGCTGATATTATGCTTGTTCTATGGTTCCAGGTGTGATAATTGCTCTCGCATTGACTACTCAAACCTTGTCAAGCAAAGTATTCCTCCTCTGCCAAGCTGGTGCAACTGGCATAATTTTCTAGGGATATATTTGTTGCATGACCAAGTGCAACAGTCAGATATCAGAGAGGGAGAGGGACTTTGTCAAGGAAATTGGATTTTCATGGTGTCACAGGAATTAACTTTGAGCATGAATATCTTCTATGTCAAAGGATACTGTTACCACAGTCAGTGAACTCCAATGTTCTCAATGTCAAAGCTTCCTTTGAAACCTACTCATTTCACATGGTCGCCCGACAAATATCCGTAAGTCCAATGGAATTTCCAACAAGTTTCTTGCTGAAAAAAGTTGTGGGAGTCAAGATCAAAGAATTTGAAAGTATTTTTCTAACTGCTAACAAATGGATGAGAAATGACATTAAAATGAATCTATCCTCACCCAACCCCATATTCCATCTTCCTCTAACCAAACAGTCCTGTTGTAAAAACTCACAAATAAAACCATATGTGTCAATGAAGAAATGATGAGAAAGAAAATGATGAAAAGATGTATTCCAACAGCTGTGTGAAGCCTTGCCCAAGATGTACTTGTGACCTGCAGAAAAATTTCTCAGTTCAGTTGAAGTCGTACAGGTTGGTGTTTGCCTGCTCCTTGTTACTGCTGGCACTACTGGAGCTCGAAACACTGGGCTTGCTCAGCTTCTGCTTCTTGCTCTTACTCGACTTGCTTGAGCTCTTGCTTGGCCGCTTATGTGAGCTGCTCGAGGCAGAGGTTGTCGTTGTGGGCACTGTGATACCTGTTCCACCTGGAGACAAACAAATGGTGGATGGGAAAACTGTCCGGAGACAGATTTAATGATGAGTTGATGTAAAGGAACCAAAATGAATGGAATATCATATATGACTTCAAAAACTACTTTCCAGCCATTGATACCTGATTAACGTTGTACAAATTATTATTTGGAAGAAGAAAGAAAACAGATGGTCCCTAAATCTAAACGCTACATTTCCTGAAAAGCTAACATGTGAACAGAAAGTTTCTTTAAAAGAATATTGATGAGATGAAGTTTATTCGACTTAAATTTTTTCTTAAAATCTGAGAGATTTATAAATTTTTCTACCTTAAAAAGCTCACTCCCTGCATTAGTCTCAGTAAATCCCTACAGCATGTTTAAAAAAGCCCAAAATTGAGGTGGAATTACCATAAAGTCCAGATTTTAGTCACAGTAGTGAGATAAATTACAGTCTCTGTCCATGTGGTAGATTTTTATCATATCACTCGATAGGATAAATTATTTGTCCTGGCTCTTGATAACTTTCTCATATCTATCAATATGATAAACTATGGAATCTGTCCACTGAAACAGTTCCATTATATTAGAAAAATAAAAGTATTGCACAAGTTCATTTGATGATACAGTTAAGGAGCATCTTAATAAAATGATATATTTGATGGTTGGGGTGAGTTTGCTGTGAATGATATTTGGGCTCATTATAATTCATTTTGATGTAATATGGACGCGTTACGGTCATTTAGATCTTATTTTACATGAAGTGTTCTTGTTGAAAAACAAATGTGAACAGCTTTACACAGCCCCAAATTAAAGATTATACTACGTCAGTGGATTATGTAAAAAAAAAAAAAAAAGGGTGAATAAACAAAAATAAGGAATTTTATTCTTTAGTCTTTTCACCTGTTTCCATGTTCTAGATAAATACAAGGTTTTAAAATGAGCTGATTAACCTCAAACATATCAGTAGAAACTGTTGTAGTGCCATTTATTCTATAATGTTAGACACTAATGTTCAAGAAATGAAAATGTGTGCTTAAACGGCAAATTAAGATGGGCAAGGAAGTAAATTCCAGTGTTGAATGTAATTTGACAAGAAATGGATATACAAAGTGTAACAAACAGGTGGGCCCCTGGCATTTTCAGGGTTAAGCCCTAAAATTAATGGCGTAAGATCAAAGAAAAAAAAAAAGGAAAATAAACTGATTCACTCCTCTGAAGAAGAAATGAACTGTGCCAACACACTTAGCTCATTAGTGTACATTTAAGTCCTAAAAGTCAGTAGCATCTTTTTTCAGTTTTGATGAAATATTTCCTTTCATAAAAAAAAAAGAAAGATCATTATTGAAATAAGACTCACAGCCATAATCCAAGGTGTCAGAAGGGTTAATCCAGCATTCATAGAGTTGATTTCTGAGAGCATATGTTTGTTGCAGTATTCTCTGGTTAGAAAATTTCTATGAAGCTTTGTACTGCAAAATGAACAGAAAGCTGTGACTATTGCTTCGACCTTTCCCTGACACCAGATCAACACCATGAGTGTTGTTTCGACCTTTAAGAGACACCCCACCGAAACTGCATTCACTATAGTATTATCTCTAACAAATGATACATTTGCACTTTAGAATCTAGGGTTAGGGCAATGTTTTCACTGCAGAACAATGGAACTAAGCTGGACAGTGAATGTGTCTACATAAAGAAAATTGGCAAAATTTGCAATGACTGACTGTTATTGGTGGAGGTAGAATCTGCTGGGGACGAATTGGACGAGGCCTCCCACTGTAGCGATTCTCTCAGCGACTGTGACTCTGCATCGTCGTATGTGTCAATATCAATATGGATGTCTTCAATATCATAGGCGCGGCTAGTGGTAGCAAGATTAGAAAACATCTGATTTAATTTTTAAAAAAGAAAAAGAAAAAGAAAGAACAGAAGCTATAAGAATCAACTATCTCAAGGATGTCAAACTTCCGACTTTTTTAGTTGGAATTCCGACTTTTTTGATCGCTGCCGACTTTCCTACTTTTGGCCGATCACTTCTGACCTTTGCAGAGTCCACAAAACAATCACGGTTTTATATTAATTTGTGATACAAATCCCGCACGATAACAATGCTACCAGAGTACAAAGAGTTTTGCGCATGCTTCAGACAAGAGTCTAACTGCTGTTTTGTGGCTGTTTGAAAATCGAGATCGAAGTTGGCAACATTAATTCCCCACACTGGACAACATGGAGTCAAGTGATCGTGTGAAAGTACTTGATGGAAAATCCGCACATCAGAGTAGCGAGAACAACAAATAATATGCTCATGGTCTTTGAAAGACTAATGTAAGGGGGCCACTATTCACGATCTAGATCTGTAAAATAGATCTAGTCTATTTAGACAAGCTGTGCTTAATGATTATGATGACAGCACTGCCTGCAAGATTTTTCAGTTCTTTGAATTTCCACCAAATTTTAAAGTCTCATCCCAGAATCTTGTGAAAACTTGCAAACTTTTCTCAGATCAATGTAAACTTCCAGCATGAGAAGCCTAGATTTGTTAGAAGTGTTTTACGTAAGCAGACAGCGTCAAACTGCCAAGATAAAAATTTTCCGACTTTTTTGTGAAAACAGTTTGACATCCCTGCTTCCTTACTAAACACGACAAAAAATTCAATTTAAATAACTTGATCTTTAACTGTTCTTCGTCATTGAGTCAATATCTCTGTTGTTTTTCCTTTGGCATATGTGTTGGCCTTGTTTCCAGCAGCATCCCATCCAGGTTTTCTTTTTTTTCTGGGAAATTTTGCTTCATGTTTCGGTTTCTCATTTTCTGCACTTCCGTTTTACTTTGAAAGCTGCTGATGTTACTTCTTATCACATATATTATGCTATATCTTATCTTATATTCAATCATATATCTCATCTATAAAAACTGATATCTCATTTCTATATGATATGCATGCGAGCATGAAGATATCTTGTATGTATACTGTGTCTCATCAATTAGGAAATCAAATTTTCTTTTGAGGTCAAATAAAGTCTTTATCTTATCTTATTTTAATTCAAACATTAGAAAATACCTATAACATTTAGGCACTTACTTTATGTATATTTAAAAATAAATATGTCTTACGTAAATCCATATTCTGCAATAACCAATCTCAAATCTTGTCTTCTTTCAAGTTTCACATGACAAAAAGACCAAACTAAAGAACATATTGCAACTGACTATCCAAAAATGTCCTGAAGTAAAACTCACTGACCCTTACGAGCTCCACAGTTAAACATCTGAAGGAACTGATGGTTCTGAAATACTTACCTTTGTCGTAGAAACAGCTGTCTGACCTGACGTCTCTGCTCATCTGTGTGCTGAACACATTTCCCAGTTCTGAAACACACAAATAACATCTTTTTATGTCCATGTTCTCTTTTTTTTCATTTTTACTATCTTTTTTTTTTTTTTTTTTTGTAAACCTGTTTCACTTTAACTTTACTTATTTTGTCAAGAGCATTTGAAATACAAATGACTTGATGACAGCACTTGAAATGGCCTACATATTAAAAATTTAGATTTATCCCCCTAACTGACAAAATTACTACAAGCATACAAGGAAACAAGAAATTTCAGAAATCTTCTGAACTTCTACATCTTGAAGCTCTTTCACGCTAACAATTTTATTACTTAGCCTGCCTATATATGATGATCTAATTAGTTCATCCGACTCATTTTCATTTAATGTGAAAACAATGTACTCAAGTGATTAATACCGTCTTCTCTTAACTCATCTTACTAATCATATTTAATTATGACTTGTCTTGCTTTATCCTATCTTGTTCTCTGTCTAATCTTATCCTGGTCTGTGTTATCTTATCTTGTCAGGACATTTTCCGTGTCCAAAAACAAAGACATACTGACCTGGTACACATCCTCTTAGTATGCTCTGAGATTACACCACATCTCTGGGGAAATAGAGGATAATCACAAAGTGCATATCATCTCATTATGGACGTAAATCTGGGAACAGCTACATTAAGAAATAACATTATAAAAGCCTGAAAACTGCCAGGTCAGCACATAATGTGTGTGAAGAGCGATTGGCACCTGTCATATTTTCAGGTCACTGAAAAATCATGCACTTCAAACCAATCTGAGCTAATCAAGTGGCCAAAACAATTCTGTAATCTCTATGCCTGAGAACCAAATCTTGAGCCTGTAAAGTAACATTTATGTGGGAACAAGTGATTGATATGGGCTATACATTGTTGGTCTCAGCATTTGACTAAGCTGTGAGAAAGTTTGAGGTATTTCGTCTTCTTTTTACTGGAGGAATCAAGAATAAACAATATAAAATGAGAAAAATGTGTTAAAAATGTACTACTGTACATGGTTTTAAATGGACTCTGTTCAAACAGATTAATAATCCAATCTGTCATCTTGCATGGCCTAATTGTTACTATATTTTCAACTCATTGACTACCAGGATTTTTGGTACTCAGTATTCCCAGAATGCTGACTTCTTCCATAGTATCTATAAAAAACTATCAGTTAAGTATTTAAGTTATAGCTTTGGAACTTCACAATTTGTACAGAACTGAACAATGACTTGACTGCAATCATTTTCAAATCCCTCTATGTTTATTACATTCATGAAATTGAAAATATGACTATGATTAAAAAAGAGACTGAAAAAAATCTTCAGCTACTTAACTGGCTGTTTTTGTCAGAGGAAAATTATGATCAACAGTATGGACTCAAAACTGCTTGCTTGGAGTAGCAGATCTACATTATGGAACCAAAACTGCTTGATCTGAACACTAAAGCAAACTTAAATACATATGAAAACTTTGTATATTTATGTTATGAAACCTTTTTGCCATTGAAGTAAAAAAAAAACAACAAATGACAATAATTTGATCAGTATCACATGACAGGAACTTAAACAGGCTTTCCGGTGATCACACATTTATCCCACACATACAGTATTCTAGTATTGTAAAAAATCAGATAGCAAACATCACAGGGGGCAAGGTTTAAAACGGGCTAGGGTTGGTCATCTCAATCGCATTCCATGCGATCTCAGTGGTCAGTGAGTTATCACAGTTGTTCATTTCAAATTCACTGGCTGTACGACAAAGAGGCAAATAGGTAACAACCCTTGTATGACAAAAAGGTGAACCCTTACCTTCTCTGCATGACAAAGGGGTAAATCAGTAAGATAATTTATCCTGCTGATTTGTCCCTTTGTCCTGCAGAGAAGGTAAGGGTTCACCTTTTTGTCATGCAAGGGTTGTTACCTAATCATCTCTTTGTTGTACAGCCGACAAATTGCTCAATTTTTGTTTTTACTACTTTTTTAATATTAGATCTTCAAGACGTTCATTTTCTTATTTTCCTTCAATAAGTTTAAGATGTTCATGATGTAAGTGGTCGTGCGTCTAATCTCTAAAAACTTATAAAAGAAACTCCTGTAAGACACAAGTAGGCACTATTTTTTTCTTATCACCTATGCCATACGGTGATGGCAAGTGATAAAAAAATCAGTTACATGCAATGAAGACAACAACTGATCTCAAATCAGAGCCCAATGACACATATAGTATTTCAATCTACACTCATGGCTCTATGGTTAGTAACTACAAAGTCAGTCCATGAGGATTGTCAACTGTCCCAGATAAGCCATAAGTCAAAATTTAAATTTGGCCTTTTAATAACTTCTGCACAATGGCAATTTCATTCTGCACAATGGCAATTTCATTCCTTTCTCATAAAGGGACCATGCCATATAAAAGAGAAAGGGCTCACACCATGAAAAGAGAGTTTGGTTTTACTGAATGTGTGCAACAAATGAGATACTCACAGATAAGAGCAAAGCTTTTCTTTCTTCTGAAAGTGGTTAAAAAAAACAAAAACAAACAAACATCAGGGCATGAATTCACAAATATCTGAGCTTCAATTTAAACTGAAACAATCACAAAACATTTACAGCGGATTCATATAGCAATGCATTGCTACAATTATGAAAACAAGGCAGAAACAATCATCATATGCCCAACAAACTAGGTGAAGGGGCTGGATGAGCAACTCCTCATATTTAGAGTGAATGGCATTGAAGGGAAAGGAATTAAGTGTACCTCACTATGATGAATAATTATTTAGCTATGACTTCGGTACCCAGAAATTTACAATCAAAGCCATGATTAATAAAATCCAGCTCCTCCACAACGCCTCATTTGACATACAGTTTATTATCATTATCAGCCTTTTGAACCTTTCTCCATGCCTCTGGTAGCTTTGCCATGACTGGTTATCCAATTCATTTCACCCAGTCACATGATGTATAACAAATGGGGTCTGTCCTGATCAAAATAAGTTTTTAAAATCTGAACTTAAATAATTGATTAAGGGTGGTGACCAAGTGGAGGAGGTTTGCTCTAAAAGGAAAAGCCAAATATGAGGGCATCAAATGTCAGATTTAGTTGTAAACGAAAAAAAAAAAAGAAAGAAAAAAAAAAGCAGCAACAAGATGAAAAAATATCATTTACAATTTATGCTGAGCAAAGTTATGACATAATTACCTATAGTCATCGATTCATAGTGTGGAGCCACTTCCATGGTCTCTGTGGTTTCTCCTGCTGCTGTACCTAAGTCATGGTTAGAACCTGCAGGAAAACAGGAAGTAAGCGTTATTACACTTCTACTATACAAGGCTTAGTGATAAAAGTTGATGAGGGAAGAATAGTAAACATATACAAAATACACACAGCAGCAAATGCAATTTCTTTCCCTCTGCGATTTCTTTGACACTCTTCCATGGCTTTTCTTACTTCACATTCCCAGCTACTGAATATGAGTTTTTTGTATTCCACATCTTTGAAAGCATGATATAAATTTTAAACATTGTTTTTCTTTTCAAAGGAGACCGACAATTGCTAGCCAAGGCAAAAGCATGTCTCATTCAAATAAACTATATGTGTTTGTTCGGCAAAAAGGCAAATGAAGATCACATGAACTGGTTTCCACTCAAAACACTGATAAAAGTCTTCAACTGCTTCTTGATGATCTCTTCGAGAATGGGCTAACCCACTGTAGCTTAAGAAATCATAATGATAACCATACATGTATAGTAAAGTATATCTTTAAAAAGAAAAAAAAAAAAAGAAAGAAAAAGGAAAAAAGTTTTACCTCCATTTCTAAGCTTTGCCAGGCGCCTATTGCGAGGTGAATTTGATGATTTCTCCTTCTTCAATCTTTTGACTGAAACATCAGACATAAATCAATGGATAAGTGTAGGCATCAATGGATGAATACACATATGAATGGGTAAATAAATGAAGAACAGATGAATAGATAAACCAAGCAAACAGATGGATAAGTCAAAGTAGATGAACATCTACAGTCAAATGTGGTGAACATCAGTAAAAATGAAAAGATATGGGGAAAAAAATGAAATTTAAATATGCTGAAAGGAAGAACAGGTCAGGGAAAAAAAAAGGAATAAAATATGCTCACCTCTTTTAGATTCCGGAGCATAGTTCCAATCATTGTCATTTTCATCTTCCTGTCCACTATCATCACTTCCATGCTTTTGGTTGTTGGCAATTCTGCTCAGACAAGAATCGAGGAGAAGAATGTAATGCACATACAACAAGGAAGTTGGCTCCTCTACATGAGGGACACCCATTGGACATTAATCCTCCACAGCCCACTCTATCAAATGAGACACAATACCTTTCAAACAGTGGTTTACACTGACATGTTTGAAATGAAACAAACTACACTACTATACAGAAAAATCAAGATGACCAGTCTCAAGACTTTCAAACATTTATCAAAAGTGGCCTCTTCTAATTCCCATAACTCAGATTTGGGTGTTTGGATGTAAACATCATATGTCTCTAAGTATCTCTCAGACTCTAAAGGGTTAACAGAAATCTTGATTTCTAAGTGTTTAAGAAGCTATAGTGGGGACACAAAAAAAAAATTTAAAAAAAAAACCAGCAGATTGACATATGCACTTAAAAAAAAATCCAGAAAAACAAGGAGTTATATATAGTTTAATGACAAAAAGCAAATTGGAGCCTACCTGCGACTAGCAATGCGAGATGAATTGCGTCCCATTCCCATACATTTTTCCAGGTGTGGGGCAAATCTTGAGGCAGCCAGATTGCGCTGACAGTTTGGACAGACACACTCGTAGTTCTTCTTTGACTGCACCTGTCCCAGAACATCCACTCCTGGTCTCTCCACGATGGCTGAAAATGATCAAATGACCAGATGGTCCTTGAAAAGTAGAGGGGCACGTCACTCACTTGTTGTCTTATTGTGGTGGTTTGAAAGCCTGAACTGAGAGTCTGAAATGACTTCTTGTAGTAATTTTTAGTAAATCCTTGGCTACTTGGTAAAGAAGCAATACAGATGAAGGCATTGCTTCAAGCAATACACTACACTACACTGACTGGCATCAGAATAAAGTGACAAATTGCTTAAAAAATACACTACACTACACTGACTAGCATTAGAATAAAGTGACACATTGCTTAAAAAGATATAATTTTGCTTTAAACTGTAAACTTGATTGCCTAGGCTGTACAAATTCAGAATCTGTACGAATTAAGAAATTGCTACATGCTCTTTTCTTTACTGATGAAACTCATCTAGAGGCCATACAAACCAAGAAATCATGCACTCTGTATGGCTGCCAAAAGCTAGCAATTTCATAAAACTGAGACACTGTTTCAACTACTACAACAATATTCACTACAAAATGAAAAACGATTTCAGTTTTTAATCTCATCAACATATCATTGCAATTTTGAATCTTATCTTTTTATTGCAACTTCTGTTCGGCAAAAAAAAATATATTTCAGAAATAATGTGGATGCTGTCGCAGACTATTATGTTTGATACAAAAGAATTTGACATAGTGGAGTAACACAGATCTTGAGAGCAAAAGGGTTCAAAAGAGTAAAATTATTCATATAGCAGGATTTGAGCAAGATTATCTACTTTAGCAAATCATGGGATAAGAGCCTGAAACAATGGTGCATCTACTCACCATACTCTGTGTCAGATCTGAAACAAAAGAAATGAAGCATGAAGCTCACAAAATCTAAGACAGAAACTCAGAAAAAAATGTATTGATGATTTTCAAAAAAATAACAGTGCCACAGCAAATACTGCAGATTTCACCGTTTCAATATTTCAGTAAAAAATGTCTTATTTAATGGACAAATCCAATAATTCAACAATGCTTGGAAACAAATAGAGCTTAATTATAATATCAGCATTCAGTGTTTATCAACAACTCTTGGAAAAGTAACAATATTTTTACATCATTCAGCCAAGGAGTGGTAGATGCTTGTGGGTATATAATCTTTATCATGACCAACACTTACTTTTGTGAAACTTGATTGTGAAAATGCAGGGAAAGCTATAAATATAGAAATCATCTTATCTCATTGAAATTTTAGTAAACAAACAAATACTTACGTTTCGTCAAAGCCATTCAGGAAAAGTGAGCCTACTTTGCAAGATCGGTGGATCTCAAAGCAAAGGCCTAAAGAAACTTCATCGATTAGTTCTTCCACTATCACATCAAGTACAGCCTGAGAGGAAAAAAAACTGAATGTGACTTTAGGCTCAAACATGGCACAATAACTCGGTCACCTGCCTTTTTATGTGTCAGTGTAACTGTCCTCTGAAATCAATGGATATATTGGAGGGAAAGAAGCAAATATCACCAAGTGATACTCCCTTAATGAGGTATAAATAGTTTTATAAACTTAATTATTACAGAGTTTAACAACCACTGAAAGTCTGTTACAAATTAAAGTAAAAAGATATTCCACTTATTTCAATCGATCATCAAAAAACTATTCACTTGTGATTCTGGACTGCTCTGACTTGTAAAATGTACACATTCTCAGGCAGATGGTCTCCAGGACGTCTTTCAAAAATTGCTGGATCTAGGAATGAAAAAGTTGTCACACTTCGAACTGAACAATTTACATTTCAAATATGCATATTTACCTCTCATGATACTCTTTTCGTGTCTGCTTGAGTTTTCAAGTTTGTTTGGTCTAACTGAAATGTGTCTTTGCTTTCTTTCATGTGTGTATTGATATGATTATGTGTGGGAGACGGAGCTATGAGGGGAACTAGGTCTAAATCTAGAGGGATTTAGATGCAGGTCTAAATATATTTACCTAAGTAAAACATCCAACTGGGGCTTTCCAAACAAGTCTTTTTGCATAATATAGTGCACATTCAAGAGCCAGTGAACCTTCAGCCTCATCACAATTAATGACAAAATCTAGTTATTCAAATTTTAGACAATGTGAGACATGACACAATGAAATAAGGTGCTCGTCAAACTGAGGTGACAGGAGAAATCACGTGTTTTTCAATAGTGAATGAATTTTTCACGCAATTTTTTTTCTTCAGAGAGCCCTTCTATATCAATCTAAAAATATATTTCAGGGTTAAATTTGTTGAGAAAGATGGAGTAAAAGCACAAAAATTGTAATTTAGCGGCATGGCCTAATAAGGATTTTATGAGGATTAACCCATTGAACCCTACAGCCCGGTACACCGGGCAGATTTTCTGGTGTCAAATATCCCACAGCCCGGTAGACCGGGCTGACACACTTACTCCAGTCCTATGCGTCCACTACAGTTAAAAAGAGATCTAACAAGTCGCATTTAGGCAAGGACATTGAGGACTACGGTGATTACAAATGTCTGCACCCATGAATGCGTTTGAGGCTTGTGTTTACAAAAGATATTCAATATGAAACGAGAAATCTGCATTCTCGGGACAGGAGGTCAGGGACAGGTGTTTTTCAGGCACTGGTGAAATGGGTTCAAAGGGTTATCAAAGTGATCGGGCATTTTCTCACTAAATTCAGCTGCAGCAGTAGGTCACTCCCATTGTCTTTAATTGCCAATATCTCAACTTCTACTTACGGTAGAACAAAATATTTTTCACACACAGAAAGGAAAATGAATAGTCTTCACAGTGATAGTAATAACTCTATAGACGCTCAGAATTTGACAAACGCCTGATTTCATCATGTTGCACCTCAGCATAGATCTTAATTGTGCCTTACCCTCTTGTCAGGATCAAGATCCCCTTGACTAATATCTGCTTCAACCATGTTAGTACCCACGAGTAGTGGTGCAAAGCTTGTTTTGTTCAGCTGAGATGGTGAGGAAGATCACAGATTGAGAGTTACTCAGAATCTGCAACTGTTCTTGACCAGATGCTGATCTAAAGTGCAATTTTATCTCATCCCAATGAAGGTGAGATTGTTCCAGCGTGGATGCTAAAAGATGTGTATACATAAACAAATGATAATCTAGACCTAGAACTAAATCTAGATTTTGAGCCTGTAAATCATATAGGCCTATTATTTTAATAGGTAGATCTAGATCTAGCCCTGATGTCAAAAAAATAAGTCAGAAAATGCCACATTACGGCCTGAATTTCCCAATTTTTTTCGTGGCTTCATGCAAGCAGACTCGGAATTAAGCCTAATTCCACCGGCCTAGCAATTCTGAGCTATTCTACCTCCTGCGACGTGGCCCTCTTGCACAATTGTCAAATACCGTCTCTTTGTAGTAGGGGATCAATGTTTTTTTGTTTTTGTTTTTGTTTTTTTTTTCTATAAAAACATTCGGCACACACAATAGTTTACAGCAGGGGAGATCATTCAACCTCAATGAACACTCCGGAAAAAGGGTGTAGCTGTAGAGCTTCGTCCCGTTTCGTTTTCTATTAGCACTCCTAGTAACTAGTCTGCGATCATTAATTTATTATTGGCCTAACTAAGAATGATTTAGAATTCTACAAAAGAATATTATAATTATTTATTTTTTTATTTTATTTTTGTTTACTATTTTTTGCTGAGAAGTAGCTATTTGTTTCAATTCGTGTGCTGAAATGCAGAATGATAAGGGAAAAGTAAAGGAAAGTGATTTTTTTTTTTTAAACCAACTCGTCGCCCCAGAATTACATTGTCTTAACTACAACAGTTTTATGTTGTACTTAAACAACTCAATTTAACTGTGGGGCGACGAACTGTCTTACCGCCCGCCTATGGAAATGATGGACATTGTTTACCTGCCGTTATTCTGCCGACATATTGAGTTGTAATTTAAAGGCTTCATGTCAACATAACATAAGCTGGTACAACAACTGAGTCAGACAAGTACATACACAACACGCTACACACCCAGTAATTATCGTGATAGATTGAGCTGATGTGCTCATGTCAGTCACTGTGTTTATCATTAGCCTTAACAAACATTGTCAGATGTAATTAACTTTTAGCCCTCTTTATAATCCAGTAATATACCTAATAGGTCCAGAATGTTGCTACTAGGCAAATGAGCAAGAGTTAAAGAGCTTATTTCCACTGATGAGCCCCAGAATTTGTTAACCGCCAATTCAGTCCAGTAGTAACCCAATTTTTAGTCCTACCGGACTGCGATTTATACAATCATCACAATTACTTCTGATGATAACATTCTTTGAGATAAAGTATACTGTAATACGCTGACGTGGCAAAAAGTACAATTGTACTGTGAGTTAACGTTGATAAGTTCTTAATCGAATAATGACTAACACATCCTTGACTCCAGTTGTCTTGATAATATTTGATATGGGCTAATGTTAACATTGTGCTAGATAACGCTATTGCAATTGGTCATATATAAAATACACAAGCGTATCTATGCAAGCATACAATATGTGATGGCCAACATATCAATGCCCTAAGATAATTCGACACAGTAGAGACGAAAACGGTCCAAACGCTTTCCATTTTAAGCGGTTTCCGTCTCAGCTATAATTTCATGAGATAACTAACAGCAAGAGATTGAAAAGCGTGATCTATCCATCATAACTTCATCATTTTTCTCTTCTTCTTCATCAGTCCCATCTTTTTTTCAATTGTTTGTTTGTTTGTTTGTTGTTGTTATTGTTGTTTTTGTCTTGTTTTACTTTATTTCGTTTTTCCACAAAGCTTACATATATGTGACCCACACAGTGCTAATTTTTGTGCCAATGGTGTGCATTAACGAACTCACACATTCATATTATGGTTGTTGCTCCCTCACTCACACAAAAACACATACATACATGTATATGCGTAATTTCTCTAACACCTCAGCTCTCCTGTGTGAATTTATATCACAGTCAAACGTCCAGTAAATAAATGTAATACATCGGGAGGGTTAGGCCTTTGCTAGAAAATGCTGCGATCGACTGATTGATTGGTTGGTTGGTTTATTTATTTATTTATTGACTGATTTATCGGTTCATTGGTTGATATATCGATGGTTAATTTATTGATTGATCTATTGATCGATCTATTTACTAATTGATTGTTTGGTTGATTGATTCATTCAATCCATGATTGGTTGGTTGGTTGGTTGGTTGGTTGGTTGGTTGGTTGGTTGGTTGGTTGGTTGGTTGGTTGGTCGGTTGGTTGATTGATTGGTCGATTGGTTGGTTGGTTGAGTGAGTGAGTGAATGAGTGAGTGAGTCAGTCAGTCAGTGAGTGAGTCAGTGAGAGAGTGAGTCCGTGAGTCAGTGACTGAGTCATTTATTCAATCACCAGCCCATTCATTTATTCATTCACTCAAACATTCATTCATCCATCCATCACTCCAACCATCTACCCATCCATCCTTCTATCCATCCATCCATCCATCCATCTACCCACCGATCTGTCCATTCATCCATCCATCCACCCATCCATCCATCCATTCATCCATCCATTGTTTCTATCCATCCATCCATCCATCCATCCATCCATGCATTCATCCTTTCATCCATTAACACATCATCCATCATCCTTCCTTCCATCCATCTATCAGTTCATCCATCCATCCATATATCAGTCCATCAATTCATCCATTTATTCCTGATCGGCCCATCCATCCATCCATCCATCCATCCATCCATCCATCCATCCATCCATCCATCCATCCATCCATCCATCC
>JBCEWB010275079.1:0-22819 GCA_039654565.1 Peronia peronii
TCACGGTACATCATACTCGATTGGGGCCACGAGCGATGGGTGAGGTGTGAAACGGGGGACGGTGCATTATTTCAACATGCTTGCGCCTCAGGCCTTACTGCTGGGCAGTACAGCACATTGTGGGCGCTGGTATACTTGACTCGCTCACGGGCGATTTCTTTGTTGGGGCCTGTTGTGTCATACTGCTGGGCACATTGTGGGTACCAGTAGGCCTACTTGACGCACTCAGGGATGATTTGTTTGTCGAAGGGAACTGGTTCAATACCTGAGTTTGGTCTTGGTTACGCTTTATATGAAAGAAAAGTGCGATCGGGGAAATGAAAACCGTTCGTAATAATCGTAGTTTTCGTATCGGCCCATCATTTTATTTCTTTGTAAGCATAAATTACATAGCAAAAAAACCGTTCCCAAAGATTCTTTCTCAACAACGCAAGTTTCTTTTTAAGCGTTTTCTTACTAAGCGTGTTAGAGTATACATGAAAATCTCAACTTTATTTTGGGGAAAATCTTTTGTCAACAGTTGGTTTAGAATCTGATATATAAATCTTTTTTTAAACAATGTGTCCAGAGCAAATGAATCGGAAGTTGCACCGGGAGCTTTGGAGTTGTTGTTTTAACTATTTTCAGACTGAGATACCAAAATTTTTTATTTATTTTCCACAAAACAAAAATTCAACCTTTTCTAACCTGAAAAAAAAAAAGGCATCTGAGTGGGAAAATAGTTAAATACGGCTGGAACGACTTCCGACTCATTTGCCCTGGGCGCAAGACATATGTATTCTTCTCTGTTTTCTAATTCTTGGAAATGTTTAGTTTGTATTTAAAAATATCTACATAAATAAAAAAAATCTTGAAATGCTTTTTAGATTGATATATTAGCTGTATTCAAAATTTTTCTGCAAAGAACAAGTGCATGCTATGTTTAGATTGAAGCAAACGATGTAGATCAGATTGAGACAAGTTCAGTGAAAATTGTTCCTTTGTTTACTTTTGAAAACTACTATTTTTACAGGGTTCAGATTTTGTTTAAGTTCATGTCTATGTCAACATGCCAGCAACATTATTTTTTTCAACTGTTTCCATAATTTTTGTCCACGAAATAAAAATATAAATGTTAAAATTGTCCAGTTTCGTTAATTTTCAAGATCCTCCTCCTACAAATGCAGATAGTGAGTGGGTATATTTGTTTCATTTGGACATAATAGGTGAGAAACTGTGCCCTGAAATATTGTGACTTTATCTCTTTGCTATCTACAGCATTTGGTGCAAAGCTGGACGAGTACATTCATGATTATGAAACTCTGGTGTTGGACACATATAGTTTGCATAGGAAACATGAAAGAACTCGCAGATCTGCTGATAGAACCCTACATCTGAATTTTCATGCTTATAGCAGGTAAAGCAGTTTGTACAGAGTTAAAACCTCATTAGTGATATTATGAAATAAATTCTTAATTGAAATATCAAAATTGAATCATTGGTACGGTTTCTTAGTTTTTATTTTGGACCGCATACAATTCATGACTATAATTGTCAAACCTACTTCTGGTTTTGCCAGATACATGTCTCTCTGCCCAGCTACTTCCATCTTTGCTTGCTACATAATATATTGCTTTGGTATAACTATGTTTCCTTCCTGATTATATACATTATTCTCTCTCATTTTCCACTCACATCTAAAGCAGTGTATGCATTTTTATGAAAACAAGTTTCTACACTAGTAAGACTACATTTTTATTGTTCATGTCATGAATTTCATAATTCAGAATGTAACAGCAAATGCTGGAATAAAAATCAGAATGTTCAATTTCTTGCAAACAGTTTTTGCTTTTGCCGTTGAAGAGAGAATTTGTTTGCTCTGCCCATGTAGAGCCTTGGGAAATGCCATCAGAGTTAAACCAAATGCTTTGACTTCATTCTTTAGTTTGTGTTAAAGTTTTTTGAGTTGCATTATTTATATATGCTTTTCTTTCCCTGGCTGTTCTTGATCTTACAATTAATACACTTTTTTTTATTTTGCAATAGGGATTTTCCGCTTAGACTTAAGCGAGACACCGAGATTTTCAGCCCAGATCATGAAATGCTGAATGGAGATCGACTGGTCCCAGTGGATACTTCTTTTATATATACTGGTCATGTCAAAGGTGAAAGTTGCAAGCTACTCTGACTTTATCTATATACAGTATCTTGTGTTTACTCTGCCTTGTATTATGTGCAGATTGTTCAGGCTATAGAACAGGAAACAATATTCATGACCAACTATGAGTTTGCAGCATCTACAAAAGCATGTACATATTTGAATTAAAAATAGTATATCATCCCCCTAAAGCAGTGCCTGGCAGCAACTCCTGGTCTCCAGATGCTGCAGATTAAGAGTCCAAGATGCAAGATTCATAGACTATTAATATTCATGTCAGTGTCTGCATTAATTGTTGCATCGAAATAAATTTTTGCTTGATGCATGGAAGATCCAGAAGACAATAACAACAACAAAGAAAAAGAAGAAAAATACAAATCTTCTTAACCCCTTCAGTGCTTTCAGCTAGGAGTGCCTGTGCCAGGGAATTTTTTTCTACCTTGCCCACAGTCAGATTGGTTGCATCAAATTCTGTATAATTACCCTAATATGTACAGTATTTTGTTAATTTTACATACAGATCTAATTATTCTCTAAATATGTTTCTCTACCTCCTAAATTCTGTTTTTAAACTTGATACGTATTCATGTGTGGAAAAAAAAAAGAACCCTAAGTGTATTTATAAGCGTTTCTGTTAGTCTCAAGATCTAGATCTAGAACTTAGGTTAGCGATTGAGACATGTTCCTACAAGATCTAGATCTAACTGAGCTACCTTCATCATCAGATTTACTAAAAGGATCTTCATCAGCACTATCACGATCGTTCAGAATCGAACACTTCTGATGATGTTTTTCTTTTACTCGGCATTTTGACTTAGGCATGAATCACAAAATACGCACAAATTCTACTAATTTTCAACTTGGAAACAGCTGCTCATGCACAATCGATGCCTCAAAACAGAACAAAGGAGGTTGAAGATATCAAGGGAAGTCACTCAGATAATATACAACCTAAGGTATCCTGATTATATCCTTGAAATTGGCTGTCATCATAGGCCGGAATGGCTCTGGGCTGTAGGCACATCGTGCATATATTTAGCCGGGAATGGTTCCAGGCGAAGCACTGAAGGGGTTAAATATATACTTGATTTATAAGAATCAGCCACAATGTCATTTATTAATATGCTGCAATTAATTTCAGAATTTTAGTTTAGCATGTGGTGTAATGAACAGGTGAAAAAATACAACTGGATATTGTTATATAAGTCATAAGCATTAAGCGTACTGCTCACATATTGTTAGAAGTTTTTCACTATTTGTAGCTGAATAATGTTTTTACACAGGTGTTCATAAGAGCCATGCTCACATTGCGATCATTAATGGTACTATACGAGGCCATGTGCACATACCAGGAGAAACTACCTATCATATAGAACCTGCAGAGCAGTATTTTGAACAACCCAGTTTCCATGCTGTGATTTATCCAGAATCCAAGATGGATAAAGACCCATTTAGGTAAGATTTCTCTGTTGGATGAGAGCATCATTGTAAATGTCATATTGACAACATGTAAACAGTACCAAGCAGAAAGCATTGTTCAATGTGTTGTACAACTCTGAAGGCATGGAAAAACTGTTTCCACTTATCAAACTTCCAAATGTAGGATGTGTAATTACTTTTTCACCACAGTTTTGCTGCTGATTTCGTATTTCTACATGATTAGTACTGAAATTTACATTACAGTACACATTGATAAGGATGAAAAAAGGATCATATCTGAGATTTGGTATGCTTTCAACAGTATGAGAGAGAGTGCAGAATAATGTTTAATAAAAATATGCAGAATTTTATTTGTCTCTTAATTCGTATTTTGCCATCTTTTAAAAAAAAAAAAAAAAAAAAAAAAAGGGAAAAAAAAAAAAACTGAAGTGCTCTCATAGATGCCATGATTATATTGGTAGCATTGGAAGTAAATATTTCGCAGTTAAACAACACTTTTTTAAAAAAAATTCTGCCCTTTATGTTATTAATGAAACAAATGATATTACAACAAATGAAATGGTTATCACGCTGGATTACAGTTGAAGAATGGCTTTCCAAAACTCAGTCATTTTTGTTTTCTTCCTTTCACAGGTATTGAGGGAAATTTCCCATTCAGTGCCTTTTGCCACTTGGTATATTGTTTTCCTTCTTGAAGACCACATTATACACTTGTACATTATCAAAGTCAATATGGTTGAGTTCCCATTTAGCCAGTGGGACAAATTCATTCTAAAAGTTGAAAAATTGACTTTAGAGTTTTGGATAACCACTCTTCAATTCCGTTTGGTATGCCACTTATTAATGTGTCTATTTTGATAAATAATTTATACTTATACAGACATTTGAGACAAAAAGATGATGTTGGTTCATGTGGAATGGACAGAGTAAAAGAATGGATGGACAAGGTGTCTCGATCTGCAGTAAAGGCATCAACAGACATCCACAGATCAAAAAGAGTAAGTAACAAAGAATTGGCAATCATAATAAACGATGTCCCTGAATTGCTCTCTCTGATTTAAATTGAAGAAAAAAGAAAAGGAAAATGGTATTTCAGTTAGTAGAAGCTTACTAGAAAAATGAATATAATGGCTTGCCAGGGAACTGGCCTGTTAGTATCTTTGTTTTGTGAATCACAAATGCATGACTTATGCCAATGCAGAAGGAAACATATTTCTTCTAGAACATGAGGGAAACAAGAAATATGATGCTTATAAGAAAAAAATTTTAAATTCCCGGATCTCTGTCTGTTTTTTTTCCCACATTTCTAAGGCATAATTGACCTGAAGACAGACTCATTTTTTTAGTGTGAATTAACCTTTAAACGTTTTTGCATTTTGTGCTATTTTTTCATGGACCTGAGAGGAGCTCAGTTTATGTACTATTATCAGTTCTCAGCTGGACCCTGCATTCTTGGGTATCAGTGTGTTGGTAATTGGCTTAGTTGTAAAATGATATAGTTTTTGATGATGAAAATTTGAGCTGGTATGTTGTGTGACCTAATTACTGTGTTACTAAAGATAGATTTTCATGTCAAAAAAAATGAAAAAATCAAACATGCGATGAAGGAAAAAAATAAGTATGACTAGCAAAGTTCAAAACAGTGTTTTATTTTCAAGATCCATTCATTTCTCCACAAGCATGGCAAATTTTGAAACAATTCTGAAGGAAATTCATTGAATAGTAGGTGTTCTTTATGCTACCTTTTGGAAAGAAAAATTTAAACAATAATATTAATAAGTGTGACACTTCACATCAGTTAATCTCATATCCATGCATTTCACAAATTTCATTTCCCAGATTCAGTTGAATTGTAGAGATAGAACTTGATCCTGTACTACATAACCTGAAGACATATTACATTTGTAAGAATTAGATAACAACAGTATTACATCACAATAAAATTGCAGCATCTTTACCCCCTTACCTCTGAAACAAAATAGTAACAATAACAATTACACTCTGTCATATTGAAACCCAATAATTTCTACCTCTTGAAAACAAGGCAAAGTGTTACTGTCTCCATAAAAAAAAAAATACACATAGTTGTGCCCATAATCACACTTTGCAATTCTTTTGATTTTCTGGGACCTTGTCAGGGATAATGGAATGGAATGTGTGGACTTTCAGTTTAATTAAGAAAAGAATCCCTACAAGTGAGTGAGTGAGTGAGTGAATGAACGAACAAATTGGGCAAAGAGAGCCAAGTGTGGGTAGGTGTTTGTGTATTTTTTGCACAACGTGAGGTAAGTGAAGAGGGCCAAACATGGGACTGTGTGCCACTCGGAGTAGCATGTGCTTGTGTGTGTATCAAGGTGGTCAGTTGTACTGACTGGGTGTGTGTCGGCAGGCTCGCCAGCGCATGCCAGAAAGGCGACACCTGAGTGTGGAACTGCTATGTGGGTGTGTGTTTGTGTATCCCCACCAACGCGAGACAGGTGAAGAGAGTCGAGCATCTTCATGACAGGTCCATGGGTTACAGTGTGTCGAAACAAGGCGTCTCTCTCTCTCTCTCCCTTTCTGACTTTCTTTCTTTGACTTCACAACTTACGGCTGTCAGTCGGCCAGCGTGGGTTATTTGGAGTTGACTTTAAGTGGTGTCACCTCTGAAGGTGTTGACATTATCAGAAATAATAGGACTAATGAAATATAAAGGGGAAAAAAACGGGACGGTCAACATGAGAATTTAACCGAGAATTGACTTTAAGCAAGTTGACTTCTTGTGGGTTCCACTGTATCTGGTTTCACTGTTTTTACATTTTGTTTTGATTTTTCAGGAATCCATTGCCAACTATGGGCATCATGACAGTGAGTCATCCAGCAGTAAATATTTTGGCTACAGTAATGCTCGAGTGCATGATCCTCAACAGGATCGCAAAAAACGAGCACCTCTGGGCACCAACAACACATGCTTTCTCTATCTACGGTCAGATCCAATGATGTGGAAGTTTGTTAAAAACCAGAAGTTTAAACAAGAGTTGGTAAGTTATCTTGTCAGTTTAGATAGAAGTTTAATTATAAAACTGTCTTGGCTTATTCACCTTATTCTGCGTAAGTCCTTGAACCCATGACATCACAGGGCAGGTCATCGCATCTGACTTGTTTTTTTCAACAGTAAGCTTATTGTTTTGTCATTTAACACAGTAAGAACAGTATAGACTCTTTTGTTCTACTAGTCCTGATCATATCTTCTCATTTATTGATCTGAAGCATAGCTTGTAATCATTGTCATTGTTTAAGGATGTCAAGATAATTAATCTGACAATTTCTCTATCACAGACATTTTTTCTATTTATTCCATCAACAGACAGATGAAAGGGCAAAGGAGGAAATCTTAGCCTTTTTTGCCAGTCATGTGAGTGCTCTCAAGAATATCTTCCACCGCACAATCTTTACCACCTACAATAATGATCTGCGGTACAACGGCATCAACTTTGTTGTTCAGAGAACAAGTGTGAGTGTTTAATTCTGTGCTATTTCACTGTTAATTTTTTATATTGTGTCACCATAATGCTGCGTGTTTATTGTGAAGTGAATGAGCTATTCTTGACTTTTTTGAAACATTCTGCACACCATACTGACTGTTTCTGGGAATTCTTCCCTCCTTTCTTTCTTTGTAAGCAAATTCCATGCCTTTGCCTACTAGCCCAGGAGAACATTTTCAGGTGCATGACAAAAAATGTTGGTACATTTTAAAGTGGGAAAAAATGCTCCTATCTTTCAGGTATTGCAGCTTCCCAACTGCTATCAACTCTTAACAAAAATGAGTTGCTCTGAAAATTTTATGTTCAGTTTGCAAGTTACCATGTCAAGAACATGTATTTTTATTTTTGTCACAGATTATGACTCTTGAAAACCAACAATGTGGCGCATCTACTGAGTCCAGCTACTGTAACCCCAACATAGACGTCAGCAATTTTCTCAACCTTAATTCCATGGATGATCATAATGAGTTCTGCCTGGCCTACATTTTCACACACAGGGATTTCACCAGGGGGACCCTAGGTCTGGCCTGGGTCGGGGCCCGGGAAGGTATAGAATGTGGTCCATCTTCTCTCTGTTCAGTGTGTTCATAATTTTACTTTAAAGTACCGTATTAGAAAAACTGAGAACTTCATCCTTTATTACACAATAAACATGGGATCAGGTACATCCATTTTGTTAAGAAATAAGTATGTAATTGCTACTGCATTCTTTGCAAAACTCTTTGGACTGACTGTTATGAAGATAACACACTGGAGACAGTCATCACTGGTGTAAATTTGTCTCATCAGATATTCTGTCCAAATGTCTGCAAATCTTATAGATCATAATATCTTTATCCATGCTCACCTATTTATGGTTAATTTCTCACTACACTGCACATGAGTATATGTGAGTTAATGCTTTATGTATATATATAACAATATATATTGAATTTTGTTGTTCTCAGTTGCATCAGGAGGTATCTGTGAAAGGCATAAAAGTTACATGGAGAGAGATGAAACAGTCCCAAAAAGTCTGAACACTGGCATTGTCACCACTGTCAATTATGGCAAAGCTGTGCCTGCCAGAGTGTCACAACTGACCTTCACTCATGAAGTTGGACACAACTTTGGATCTCCTGTAAGTAGGCAGATATCTACTGTTCTGACTGTGTGCTGCATTTGTCAGCTTCACAGCTTATTGAGTATCATGAACAACCACAAACGTTAACTCTTTCAGTGTCACAGCCCTGAGACATGGTAGAATGTTAATATTGCCCTCTCCTCTGAAAAGTGCCCTGCAGATAGACATGCTTTTTTAAGCAAGATCTGTAAAATATTCTTCAGAATAGCAAAGTGTGCAAAATAATATATTTCTTAAAGGAAAATTGATTCTCTTTTGCATGGAAATATAACAATTGGAGTCATTTTGGGGAGAGAAAGGGTATGAATTTTACAGAATTTGAGGACTTTCATTCATTTTTTTTATATCCATAAGTAACTCCTTTGTTTCTTATGTTTTGCTGCTGTGCTTTGTCCTCAATGTTGTCACATGTAGTGCCAATCAATAATATGTAGTTTTTAATATTTATCAGTCTCAAGGCTGAGTTACACAAGTCCAATTAAAATAGATAGATAATTAGATAGTCTGTGACACTGAAAGAGTTACTCTTTAGCCTAGCACTTTGTTCATCTGTGTACTCTGATATGGGATCTCAGGCCAAAATCTGATGCATACGAAAAGCTGCATCCTGGACCCTCAATTATAATTATAATAACAGTTATTATAATAAGTATATGGGGACTAAATTTTTTGTTGTTGTTGCAATGGAAATCATTGACATGTTTCATTTAGAATTAACAGGAAGCTTATTTTTAATAAAGATAGACATGTGAAAATTATTTCAAAAACTTGGTAGAAATTTGCATATTTTGGGGAGCAGAGAGAAGATGAATAGCCATGAGGTGAATAAGTTAAGCTTGACTCTGTGAAAAGGAAATTTGAATTGAACTGTCAGGATGCCTCATCAGTTCTTTTCATATTACTGAGTTGGACATTTTCTGTAAATTCACTGGGTCTGTTAGAGTATTTGAGAAGAGATTAGTGGGATTTGTTGAAAAATGTTGTTTTTCAGAGACAGAATAATTCATGTCTTATCATGTTACACCTAATTTGCTCATTTTTAATAGATTTTTCAATTGATTTTGCTGTTATCTTCAGCATGACCAAGGCACTGAGTGCGCACCATTTGGTACTGATGAAGTCAATGCTCAAGATGGGAACTACATCATGTTTGCTAGTGCAACTATGGGGGATCGTCCCAATAATGATGACTTCAGCACCTGTTCCAAAGACAACATCACACGACTGCTTCATGTTGTGGTCAATGAGCTGAATGGCAAACGCAACTGTTTCAAGCGTAAGTCTGGGTAGTCTGCCCGCATTGATCTGAATGAATGACAAAGGAGATTATTTGACTGGACCCTTTCTGCCAATGCATAAAGATGAGAAGTCCACGTGGTTTACATAATCCATTCTGTCCATAACTTTTTTTTAAAGTCATTCATTGAATATTTCATAATAAGTAAAAATTTTAAATTGGTGAGTTCAAGGGAGTATTACAGTCACATCAGGGAGGGGAGGGGGAGGGGGGGGGGGGGGGGCGTGGATGAGGAGGTGGTAGATGAAGAAAAAAAAAAATACGGCTTATTGTTATAATTGCTTTCTGTGCCAATTTCTTTCCACTGAGCATTTATTGATTTTCTGTTATTGTACTAATCAACTTATTTGGATTAGATTTCTTATACATTGGGATTCTCTTTCGTATGGTTTCAAAAATCCAGTGTTTGTTGGCTATGATAAAACAGTGAGGTGTTTGGAAAAACTACACACTTTGTTGTGACCCCAAAACAAAACAGAAAGTGAAGGCACTTTTAGCTTTAGCCTGACACTAAAATTGCTCACTAATTAAAAAAAAAATTAAAAATGACAAACCCACTCTTTTTAACACACTCATAAGCATTAGTAATTTTGTATCTTTCATTTTATGAAACCCAAACAAATGAATGAAAGCAAAGCTACTGTGCAGCTTTAGACATGGATGTTAATTTCTCCCTCTGTCTAAAATCAATGTTTGCCTATGTGTATGTGTATGTCTGTGTGGTTGAGGGGGGAGGGGTGTAAAATACATTACCCCTACTTGATCGTGAGGAAAGAAAACTAGCTAGATTTTTTTATAACCTAGTGTAGAGACAGTAGTCTTATTTTTCCATAATCACATTACCATCAGATCAACACATTAATGGCTATCAATGCATGATCACAGACAGTCTGCATCCATCATATAAAATTTCCACTTTGTAGATGATATTAAGATTTGTTTAAAAACTGACAGTTTGGTGGCTAAGCTCCTCACACACAGAACCAATCATTAGTGCTGTCCCATGTGTTGGTCAAAACGGAAACTTTCAGTCACAAGGCTAGTCTGGGTGTGACCTGACTTCACAGTTGAGTTGAGATCCCCCATCTTCGCATCTTTGTGTTTTTCTTCCCTCACCTTGCTTCCCCATTTTACTGCACATGTAACACTGTGACATCCAATCAATCATGAGAGCTCGCATCATAAGGACAACAAAGAGATTGAAGCCGGCCACAAATAAATACAGTTACAGCCCAGGCACTGACAATCCATAAGTACAAATAGCTTTTTCGAAAAAACCCCCCAAAAAATTCAGTTGTCAAACCAGTATTTTCCATGCTGTGTTATGTGACTTGCCTATAGCCGTGTGTCTCCCAGAATTAACATCTCTGTTCTTTTATTCATTTACAGCCTCCAAAACAGCATTTTGTGGCAATGGCATTAAGGAGGATGGAGAGGAGTGTGACTGTGGTTATGCCTCCGATTGTGAGGACAGTTGTTGTTTTGGCAGGGACTCGGATGAAGGTTCTCAGTGTACCCTCAAACCAGGTGCACGTTGCAGGTAAGACGAGAAAACTTTTGAAAAATGTAACTACAAATTAATGTCCATCTACTCTTACATCATGGATTCGAGGAAGAGATTCCTCTGATTGGTTCTCATGACTGAAAATATTGAGAAAATGGAGGGTACTGTCTTGATGAACATAGAAGAGTTTTTGTATGTTATTTGCATACACAAAAGAATCTTTGAACAGTGGACTCTGGCATTAGAGTACAGTTAAACTTTTCATGATGGTGGAAACTTTCTTTTTCTGTTTATTAAGGTAATGTTTTCTATGTCACGTTGACCCATTTCTCTCCTCTCTTCCCATTTTTTTTATGTCATTGATACCATTGGGGACTGGCAATCATGATTCTTCAAATTCTGTTTATGCTTTCTCTTTGCAATGTTCCTCAGTGTGTCCTATTGTTAATTTTAACCACTATTGTTATATAGAATCTTTTTTTGCAGCAGTGGAATTTTAGTAGACAATCCAATCATATATATCTGTGCATCTCACTTTCATACTTCACTTCTTCTTTGGCAATCCTCTCACGTTGGTGACGATTGTGTTCAGGCTCAATAAACATGCTTGAGGATCTTGATCAACAGTATCTTACTGTTCACACTCGATGCATCAGAACATCATGTTAAACAAAAACTTTGGCAAAACTTTTTATGCATCATGCTTGGCATTGTGAAAGATACTCGGCTTCTTGCTCTCAAACACATATGCCAGCTTATCAATCTTTCTGAGCTTCTTTTGTGAGATTTACAATTTGAAACTATTTATGTTTTCTGTCTTGTGTTTGCAGTCCCACGGCTGGTCCCTGCTGTACCTCAGACTGCAATTATGTTCCCTCTGATGCTTACATCGAGTGTATGCCGGCAGATGACTGCAAACAGGCTGCCTACTGCAAATATCCTTTTGTAGAAATAAACAGCTCAAATTCAAACGTAGTTCAGAAATCAGATAGCTACAAGTAGCTCAAAGTTCTCAGTGCACAGCCTGATCAGTTTGTTTTACATCAGACGCAAGTGTATACAGCTGCCTATCTGCCTATACGAGCTTTAGAGGTAAGACATTTTCAAAATCTTCCTGTGGGTTTATTTGGTAAAAACAGAGTGTGCAATCAAATAGGACTTTGTTGTTTGCTTACATGTGTCATTTAGTAATTGGTCAACTTCAATGTGTCCTGTGCTTTATCGCTTCTTTTTGATCACAACTCCAGTTCTCCAAGTTCAGGTATTAAATCAAAAATTACATATGCTAGCTTATTGATGACCTTTTAAGATGTTATTGCTCTAATTCCATCGACTTTTGACATTTCTACCAATCACCAAGATCAGAAAAAAAGGCAAGAAAGTAAAGAAAAAGTAGGGAATAAAAAATAGGACAAACAGAGGGAGATAGCGAAATAAAGCTGGATTTTTTAAGCGTGTTATATACATATTTCTTTCCAAAATTCATTGAAATTTGTTTTTAAAACTCTAAGCCCATTTTTCCTCAAATCAACTTCTCTTACTTTGCCAGCTTTAAATTTTTCATAGAAAAAAAAAAATCCAAAGGAGATATTTTGAAAAAGAAAATCTATATTCAGTGAAATCTCAAGTGTAAGAAATATCTCAAAACTCAAAAAGTAATTTTCATTCAGTTCCACTCTGTTCCTAGGCCATTGTACACATATGTTCATGAAGTTTCAAGTGTTTCTTGTGCTTGCTTGTCCTCTGTGTTATCTGAATGTTCTCACTCTCTTTTTCATTTCATTTGGTATCAGCCCAGTTCCTCATCTGTTGTTTCCTACTTCCACCAAACTGCCATGATATGAGGTTTAGTTAATGGATGTATAATGAATGACACAATACACATATATATTTATTATGTCTAATACCTATTCAATAATTTCAAAGTTTATAGAAAGAAATGCGGATATTTCATATTTTTATTAATCCCCTCTCCCCTATTCCTCTTTCTGTTCTGTTTTCTCTCATTCCCTCTTTCTTGTCACTTTTAATGTCTCCCCCCTTTCAGAAAAAGGGGGAAATTATTAACATTGTCTTTTGAAAACAATGATCACCATAGAACATATCTAGAAACTGGGGTTTTGTGTAACAAAATTTCCAAAATCTCCAAATTTCTACTCAAAAGAAACTGTGTGATCAAGCTTGGGCGTACTAGAGATGATCTTACGTTCTTGGGATTGAATGGCTGCAAAAAAGAAAAAAAGAATCAAGTACTTCCAATCAGATCGTCATGATTTGCTTTGGTCTGTCTTCCCCTTCCCCCATTTCCATCCTCACTCAACAATCACACATCTGTACTAAATCTGTAAATCTCCAACAAAACCCATAAAAAGCTTATTGACTTGGAAACTACTGAATGTATCCATCTGCATAAAGATCTGTGTTTCTACATACATAAAGCTGAAAAAAGCTTACTGTGTTTGAGGTTATTCTAAACAGGCGATAAAAATTGAATAGTAAACTCACGAGTGTTTGATCCAAACTGTGCATTCGATAGAATGACGCGTTCAAATCACAAACACATTTTCTTTGCATAACATTCAGTTTAGTATCCAAAATAAATACCAACATCGAATTAGGCACACTTGTCATACACTTTAAGTTGCAAGGGCAGTATCGGTTTGACCTGTATTTAAGAAATTTCCCACGAAGGCCGTGCGTTCTCTTCTTGTTCCTTATAAGATCACATCTAGCGCTCACCCCCCTCCCCCCTTTCTCCACCCTCACCCTTTCCCCATATTGTCTGCTATCATCCCAGGACTTGGAAGTGTGCATTCCAGTCTAGCCATCCAGTGTTTGTAGAATTATGTCTCACTACACAAAATACAGTTAAGATACATATAGTTGGTTGTGCTGTTATAAAATAAAAAAATAAAAAAAAAAATAGAAAAGACAAAAAAACCGGCTGTGTTATTAAAAGAAAAAAAAAAGTCCAGCAAGCCCAGACTCCAGAAGTGTGGGCTAAGTTGGTTGTTTTTCTTTCAATCCGAAGAAAGTGAGATTATCTCTGCATTAAGTGGCTGCCTCTTTTTGCTTAGAATTTTTGTGGGTAGAAATTTGGAATTTGGAAATTTTGCCCGGAGGGTGACACTTCCCGTACTCTTCAATATTTAAATGCCAAGGGTTCTTTAGCATGCGTAGTGTACACACGGGATCTTAGAAATATATTTGCCCTTATCTGAGAAGGCTAGATGTCAGAGGAAGCCACGGGACCATCAAGTCACTCAAAAAATGGAGGTTTTCAATCTTCATGTCCTTCCATCTTCCAGCGGGAGGATCTGTGTGGAACCCATAACCTCACTGACATGACCATGGAGCAGACTCTAAACCTCATAACCATGGCACCCGTGGTGGGCAAAGAGGGGAGAGCTGCAGTTGACATAGTCACCCATGAACATACTAAAACAATATTTTCATAGTCTGTGCCCATGAGACATGAAGTTCCTCTGTTGCGACAGTAGACCTACATAGACAACAGAGTTACCATGGCCATGATCATTGCCAGCCGTCATCTGATTAACTCAGCC
The DNA here is from genome assembly GCA_039654565.1 of Peronia peronii. Taxonomy (NCBI): domain Eukaryota; kingdom Metazoa; phylum Mollusca; class Gastropoda; order Systellommatophora; family Onchidiidae; genus Peronia; species Peronia peronii. The sequence goes on from JBCEWB010275079.1 coordinate 14,592, forward strand.
TCTTGTTTAGTGGTCATGGGCAAAGATGGTAAAGTAAGTCGCAGATGTTTGGCCATGGGTAACACCGATTACATTCTGTTTCTTCTTTCAATCTCCTTGGGGTGGTTATCTTGGGTTATTCCGATACGCCTTTTTAACACCTTTCAACCTCCTGTGGATTTTGGGTAAAACCATGGTCTGTTTACATCTTTCAACCACCTGGAGGCAGTTATCTCGGGTAACACTGCCTCAAAGTGTCATCCTATTTACAGAGCATTGATGGTAACGTCCAACAAAGTGAGGTAACCACCGCATGAGGTTGAAAGGCGAAAGGAAACCATAACTGTCTAACAAAAGTGGCTGTTATGTCTGCTTCATTCTTCGACTGATACACTGGGAGTATTAGAGTCACATCGTTCTTGCCCTTAGACTAACAAGAGTAGAACCATGTGTGACTTGGATTAGGGTGGGGTCTGAAATTACGTGGGATAGGACGTAAGAGAATGGACGGGACAAAAACACCTTTCAAGACTGAAAATTTAAAATTCATACAGCATGGTTGACATGATGAAGCATATAAATATAACAACAGTGTTAAATTGGCAAAGATAGTAGACTGGATAACTGTTGATATCTCCTTGGAAAGACATTACATTTTTGTGCCTCTGTTCACAGTGCGATTTCACAGCTACTATGTGACAATGCCTGTGGCTACATGAAGATTTAGAACGAGTCATTGAGCTATTACAGAGGCCACAGAACCCGTCCTTCCCCCTTCACTCTTGGGGTTTGCAGTTTTCATTGTGGAGAGCAGTTGTCTAGTGTCCGTTCGTATCGTCCCAAGGGATTGTGAAATGCACAAATTGAGGATCAGAAATGGCCGGGGGTTTTTTGCCAGAGGGAACAGTGTGTCAGGAAAAGAAATACCCTCAATGAGCATGCATTTTTGTTTGTTTTGCATGCCGTGGCGTAAACATTCCATGAAAGGCTCATTTGACTGAGCGTCAATAGGAAATGACACCAGAATCCCCCTATGGGCATATAACCGTCAGGAGATCCATAAATTGCTAACTCTACAATGGGCATGGTGGAAGTAAGTTCTTTGTCAGCCAGTCAATTCTAGCTGTTCCCCACTCATAGTGGTTACTGCCATTATCATGCGGGTGGATTAGACAGATATTCGTTATAGCAATAACATACAGAATATTATTATCATTACCGTATACATGTAGTTGTTATTCCCATCACTGGCTTTGTTATCTCAAGAAAAAGGAAGATCGTGTATCATCTTCATGCCCTTCTGCCCACTTGTCCTGTCTTGTCATCAGTGTTTTTCACCATGAGGGGCATGGAAATGTTTGATTATTCATGATACAATATATAATATGATCTTGTGTTAAAAAATCAACACATTCTTTTGCCAGTCTGGGATATTTTGTTTGCCTTATTTGTCTGCAAGGAAGGTGGTATTTGGGACACCTCTTTTTTGTTGTTGACCAAGATTTTGGCGGAGACAGATTATCATAAAGTCTGCTGGTGTATATTCCATTTAAGCAGTGTTGAATTGAGAGACTTCTGAAAAAAAAAAACTTTACGAGTTGTTCGTAGAAGAATTTTTATTTTCATATGGCAAAATCGCACTGTGTCATACTTATTTTTACTACAATGTTCAGCGAAATTGCACTGTGTCATGCATATCTTTTTCTACAATGTACTGAGGTCCTTGCAATACAAGTCCAAGTGTTGTAAATCTAAAGGTCTTCAGTTTGAGCATTATGGTTTACCACATGTTCACATTAGTGAACTATATGACCCTGATAAACATTATATGTCTTAAATGGCACTTTGAGCATTATATAGTTTATTACATGTTCACATTAGTGAACCATATGACTTTGATATACCCCGATAAACGTTACATGTCTTGAATGGCCCTTTACTTATTGATATGTATCATCATTTGAACGGTATCAATATCATTTTTTGGGCATAACTTAGTTGGAACTATGCTAAGTACCATGGAAAACTGTGAAGAACAATTTACCTGTAGTCAGGGATGGGGTGGAGCTCACACCTTGAGCACAAGGAGAAAACAAAAATCATTTGGACGGGTTAAGGGAATAAAATTATCATAGGAGTGATGGATTGATGACACGTTAACGTAGTATTAGAGATGCATTCATTCATATGCATATATATTGTGTTAAGAATAAGAAATGTGTCTTTTTGACAATTTTCCAGCGGATTAGTCATTGTTTACAATGAGCACACAAGAACTGGGCTTTAGTGTGATGCTCAGTCGAGTGATCCTTTGTGAATGACAAGGTGAAATAACCAATGATTGCATAGTGTCGTAGTCGAGCGGTCATCAGGGGCTTGAATCTTGTCAAGGAATGTGGAAAAAATTACAATCTGCTTTTTTTTTTCTTTTTTTCCAGTGACTCAGTGTTCCTGAGTTTCAAGCCCTGTGGAATAAAAGTAGAAACATTTTTGGAGATTTTGTGCGTAGATATACGCACATTAAAGAATAGAATGAACAGTGTGCAAGGATGCCACAATACATGCAGAATTTCAGAACTCAAAAACTACTCCCTAAAAAACTTTTGCAATGAATTTGCAATGCAATTTTCATTTTATTGTGTGCATATGCAATCATGGCATTTACGTTTACCATTTACTTGGTACATTGCTGTGCCAATTTACTTGGTATGCACTTGAAAGTGAAAAGCTGCATAACTATGTAAATGAAAAAGCATGGTGTCATATGGATATGCGTCGAGACAATCTCTTGTGGAGACAAAGGCCTAAACAAAAATTAGAAACTTACATGAGTGGCACTTGGAAACTGCAGCAAGGGAGGAAATTTAGAGTTTGCAGCTCCTAGACCAATGTGACTCCCAGTATTTTTGCACTGGCGACCCTTTACCCAAAAGCTTGAAACCTATGTGACCCTCTACTACGTGCAGCTTCATTTTCATTTTATTTTTTGTGATGGAGAGGGAAAGAAACATCAAACATAAAAATTTATTCAAGAATCCTATAGTTATTTGCTAGCAAACTGAATTAAAAAAAAAACAAAAACATTTAAAAGCATGAAAAATGTAATTGATGAGTTCAAATTAATTTTATCCCTAGCCACCTTAAGCAAGGCTATGTGACCCTCCCCTCCCCACCCCCCACCCCCTCTGTCCTGTCAAGGCTTTGTGATCTCTTAGGGGGTCACAACCCCCAAGTTGGGAACCTTGTCCTAGACAAAACTTTAAGAGTAATGTGAGACTTTCTGGTTTCCAAGCGCTGTCACTGTTTTGAAGGCGGTACAAAGGGAAACTACACCATATAACGCCGTGGCACACGATTGCCAGTGCATTGAAGAAAGCAGAATAGTAATTAAAATTTGGCCCTTATATTTTCGGGAGATTGTCGAATACAAATATCCTTGTTTTTATTTTGATGAAATTAACGTTGAAGTCACCGTTTGTCAGTCGTCATCTAGAAATAAATTAATAATAATTGTATAGAAACAGAATATTAAAAAAAAATAAAGATGCTTGCAGGAAAATGTGTTTTCTTTTACACATGTTCAAAAAAAAAAGCCAACTCTAAAAACAAACAAAAAACAAACAACAACAACAAGGTCCTATTTCTATTGTTGATTTCTGTTTCTTTTTTTTTTTTCAATAATTATATATGGTGCATAATATTGGTTTAGTACAATGCATACAATATAGACATACTCCGGGATCCAGACCCGATGTGGTGGGCGGTGGCTCACACAATACGATTGGCCGAGGTGAGCCAGGTATCTGCTATTGAACTTTGGAACCCGAGCGGACTCTAGTGCATGTATAGTACATGTAGCAGAAAAACTCCAGAAACATGGGGTGGGCAGGAAATTTAGGACTAGGACTCTTTAACTGTTAGTGACAGGACTTGATATACAGAAAGGCCAATGAACATAGATGGAAACCCTCCAAATAATAGTAGTTATGAAGATTAAATTACAGAAGATAAATAAATAAATGGTAGCAGTTCATACCACATGAAGTTTAATGGAAGGCCTACTGAAATCTACCACAGCGGCCTAGTGCTAGTCTGTCACGCTGTTCGACTTAACTGAAAGAAGAATAAACGCATACGTGTGTAAGAAAAAAAGAAAAGAAGAATGGAAACAAAAGAGATCGAGAAAAAAAAAGAGAAAGAAAATTGTGAAACTAAGAAAAATGCGAATAGAAAACAAATGAGGTGCTACAGTAAAACATATTAAAGGGAATTAGGAAAACAAAATTGATATAGCTACAGTTCAAGATTTGTAAACAAAATACTATTTTGTTGTGGTAATAGTGTAAATGACAGTGCTTGCGTGCGTACAACTTCATTTACGTTTAGACATTATTATATGAAAAATGCGAGGAGACGGTGTAGAACTTTAGGGTTTAGTATATTGGTACTTGAAGTTTAGTTACATGTACTTTCATTTCATTTTCAATCAATGGTAGAGACTCCAGGTTGAAGCTCCGTTACAATAGTTCAGCCTATGCGTGTACTTACGCTCTTCAAGCAAACTTGTGATTGCCTTTTTTTTTTTTTCACACCAGAGTGAGAGCAAATTGGAGATTTCGGTTGCATTTGCTTTTTTTCGATGAAGCACACTTGTTTCTCAGATAGTACTGACAAATTTATTTTTTTTCTGGATATATGGGAAACACTGATGACACAGCATCCTCAAGAGAGGACTTAGAAGTCTTAGCATCTCCAGTCTTAAGCTATCTCGATCTAAGAAGTAAGCGCTGCACACTTTCTTGGTCTGTGTGATCGCAAAATTAACATGGACAAAAAAAGATGAGACATTTGGGGACATGTGAGGCAACGAAATCACATGCACTTTTAAACTACTGCACTTTTAAACTAAGTCAATAAGGGTTAAAATTGACAACATTTATCATCCTCTCCGCCCTCCCCCTTATAGCTTTTGTAGAGAGACATAGTAGAATGTGTGTCCAGCACAGTGGTCACCAACCTTTCTACATGCAGCCTCCTGCCCTAAAGCTTGAAACTCACACGACCCCGACTATCTCGAGCTTGTTTTACATTTTATTTTCTGTGATAGAGAGGAAAGAAACATGGCACTAAAAATGTATTCAAGAATCCTATAATTATTTGTTAGCAAATGAAATCAGTAAATATGAGTTGAAATTAATTTTATGATGAGTTGATGAGTTGAAATTAATTTTATTCCAAGCCGTTTCTAGCAAGGCTACGCGACCCCCCCTGCCAAGACTTTACAACCCCTTGGCAGCTGCGAACCATGTTTTGGGAACCCTTGGTCTAGCATATAGGCCTTATTATTTTGGGCAAATTATAGGTCGTCTCTATGTAGACCCCAAATGTAAAATAAATGTGTGTTAATCAACTTGCAGCAATCTCTGAATATCTCAGAACTGGGCTGATTATTATGTTCAGTGGAAGAGACTGGACTGGCAACTCGTAGAGTGGATTCGGTTGATCCCAAAATTAAATGGCGATGCGTTGAGTCTGGGTATGTAAGGGCGGTTCAAAATGAAAAAAAGTAACTCTTTAGTCTGCCTTAAGCCATACATAGCAATATTGATTTCATTAGTCATTACAAATAGAGGCTCTGTAACCACAATTTCCCAGAGACGAACCATCTTCCACATGACTGTGAAGTCGTGCCAGGTAAGGGACCTCCCTTCCCCTCCCCCCCCCCCCCCCCGGGCCCCATCCCTCCCCGCCCCAGACTTCACTTCCTTCTTAATCTGGCACTTGAACTTACTGCAACTTTTTTTTTTTTTGATTATTGTGCATTTGTTTATTGAGTGATGTGGCCTTTGGCTGACAAAAGGGAAATAATCTAAATAATAAGTACATAAATTAGAAAGAGTGACCGGTCAGTTACCTGGACCGCGAGGCAGGGAAGATAATGGTCAGCCCTCCTTTAAGGGAGTGAACTGGTCTGTTGGATATAGGACATACATCTGAGGAGATTTTTGTTTGTTTTTAACCACAGAAATGACAGTCAAAGATATGGAATAACTCAGTGAAAATGTGGTACAATAAACGATCATCTCTGACAAGGAGGGGGGAAGAGACTGATAATTCTTTTGTTCATTTTCTACAGGATCTATGAGCCTCTCTAACACCATCGCAGAACTTTTAGACCCCTGTGTGGTATGCACCACGTTAAAAGTTGTAGAGAGCATTTTGAGCTCGTAAACTTCAACATTTGGCCCGGGCACTGCTCTGTCGACCCCTTCTTATTTTTTACCTATTTATTCACTTGACAGAGAAGTGTCCGGTACCTCTTCTACTTTTTAGTGTCCGGTACCACTTCTACTTTTTTTGAAGGCCTTCAACTTCAAACTTTCTTTGTTCTCAAAAGAATATCAATTTATATACAGTATTAGAGCAAATCAGACAAAGAAAAACTTATAACATTTCTCATAAATTATTGTTCGCCCACGTATAACCTTGAATGTAACATAAATGTGTATTAATTATCCTGTAACAATTTCTGAATATCTCAGAACTAGTCTGGGTTATCATGTTGACAGTGTTACCCTGGAGGAGACTGGGCTCGCTATGGTGAGAAGAGTAGGATGGATTTGGTTGGTCCCAAAGTTAAATGAACCCGTTGGATCTGGTACTTAATACAGAAAGTTTATGTTATGATGTCAGGTCGCTTCAATATAAAAAAAAAAAGTAACTCTTTAGTTAGAGCCGTACATATCATTTTTGATTTCATCAATCATTACAAAAAGAAGCGCTGTACTCGCGATTTCCCAGAAATGAACCATCTCCCCACATGTGAAGCCACACCATGTAAGGGAGCTCCCCCACCCCTCCACCCCCGGTACCCCACCCCTACCCGGCCCCAAACTTCAGTTTCTTCTTGATCTGGCACTTCTACCTATTAAATATTTGTTCTTTTTTTTTATTGTGCAATTGTTTATTGATCGATGTGGTCATTTGCTGACAAAAGGGAAATAATCTAAATAATAAGTACATAAATAAGAAAGAATGACCGGTCAGTTACCTGACCACGAGGCAGGGGAGATAATGGTCAGCACTCCATTAAGGGAGTGAACTGGTCTGTTGGACATAGGACATACATTTGAGGAGATTTTTGTTTGTTTTTAAGCACAGAAATGACGGTCAAAGATATAGAATAGCTCAGTGAAAGTGTGGTACAATAAACGATCATATCTGACAAGGAGGAGGGATTGAGACTGATATTTCTTTTGCTCAGTTTCTGTAGGTCTATGCAGCCTCCCCGACACCATCTCAGAACTTGTAGAACCCTGTGTGGTATGCTCCACGCTTATTCTCATGTCAAATTCGTAAACTTACAACACTTTGCCCGGACACTTCTCTATCGATCCCGACTTATTTTTTACTTATTTATTGGCTTGACAGAGAAGTGTCCGGTACCTCTTCTACTTTATTTGGAGGCAGTACACTTTGATGTAGGCTGTTCAAATTGCTCAAATATCATGACTGGTTATGACTTCTTTTGACTATGAAGATAATATTATGTGTTTGTTGTCAGTTAGAGAGGCCAGTGGACAAAGCCAATCACTGCTGGGAATAATTATGTAGGATAAGGGATGCATGCTTAAAAATTGAGGAAACTGATTGCCCCCTCTACTAAGATTGATAGCTGCTCATTGGGCTTATGCACAGAGAAGCTATGGGAACTGCTACACAAAAATACCAATTGTGGTCCTACATTAAATCCAGTTTTGTGCAGTAGAAACTTAAATACATTGTGCTTTAGGTTGAAATATATTTTTTTGCATCACTCCTTGAAAACAACGAAAAAGTCTATCATCCATGCTTTACTATAGCAAACTTCAGTGGAAGCAAAGCTGAGATTATTCTAATGTTTAGGGGGGAGGAGGGGGAGGGTCCTGAAGGTGATTATTTTTTTTATTATTAAAGATAAGCTATTTTGGCCTTGTCCATCGCATTCGGCATGTTCAAATTAGAGGAAAACAGTGAAAAAAAATCGACTTTTTCAAATGGTTGCCATGGCAACGTCGCCATCTTGGATTTTGGCATCTCTAGAATGGCTAACTTCAAAATCTATCAAGTCCGTCGGATTTTAACAAAACTGGATAAAACTTTGTGAACGTCTTTTTTGACATAATATCTAAGAAGTTACATATTTTCAGCCCTTTGTATGCAATAGAAAATTTTCTAGAAATTTTTGAAAATGCCATGTAGCGAAATTT
>JBCEWB010275188.1:0-22819 GCA_039654565.1 Peronia peronii
TTTAAATGAACGGTCGAACGCATAAATCTACATACCTACCTCACAAAACCTCGATTTTAATGAAGTAATATTTATAAATCGAGGATAAGACCGATACTGTCTTGTTCAGAAATGAATGCACTTTGGATTTCTGAAATAAAAAAAATAAAAAAATCGATGTCTGACCTCATCACATTCAAAGCCCGATTTCTCGGTTCTAGCCCAGCGACTGACCACGAGACATTTACTACTCGTCATTCGAAAGATTAATCACAAAAAGGGGGAGGAGGGAGGGACTACTACAGTAAGAATACAACATTTCCCATATACAATGACTTTTGTTTCAGGAATTTTCTATGATGTAAATTTCAGAAAGTGTTTTTTTCGTCTTTGCGCTGCTTTGCTCAAAAGCCCTCGTGTCTGGTAAAGGGAAGTAATGGAGCTGGCCAAAACGATCTCCCATTGCATTGGACCTTCCGTGGTTGGACAGCATCTTCAATGAAGTCGACTTTTTTGTGTTTAGCCTACAGTTTCAGGTATTGGCGAAGAATATTTCGTGTCCTTTGTGTTTCAGGTAACAGATCAGTGGAGAACTTGCAAACAGATTTGTGCGATGGAGTCAAGCTGGTGGCCTTGATTGAAGCTCTACAGTTCAGGAAGATCGGAAAAGTTTATCCCAAACCCACCAATCGCATTCAGATGTTGCACAATGTGTCGCTAGCTCTCCATGCTGTGGCGGAAGATCGTGTCAGACTGGTGAACATAGGTAACCAGCAGTAGTTAACTAAATTACTTACAATGACAACTAATGATAATGGTATAGTCGAGTTAGAGAAAATCGACAAAAAGAGAGAGACAGACTGAAAGAGACAGTGAAAGAAAAGAGAACAGGCTAGGGGTCAGGCGAGACACACAAGTACACACACACACACACATACACACACACAGACAAATAGAGAAAGACAGAATGAGAAAGGAAAAAAAAGGGGGGGGGGGGATAAAGACAACGAAGAATGAGGAGAGAGAAACATGCACACGGTAGTTCAGAGAGCCCAGGTGAAAAATAAAGAGTGTGAGCATTTGAACGTGTGTTATGTGTATAAAAGAAGGAGAGAGAATGTCTAGCTCTGCACTGTTGTATAAGGACTATATAACCACATGACCACCAAGAGCACAGGTTCTACACGGTTTGCTCCTACTCAAATGGGGACGGGATTGGGGGTAGAGGGAGGGGAGAGAGGATAGTGCAAGGATAGCAGATAATACGAAAACTTGGAAATTGGTAATATTTAAACTATTGCCAATATTATGTCTGGTTCTGTCTGATTTCATGTCTTCGTTGTTTATTTCTTTGTTATTTGGTTTTCAGTATCTATTTAGGGATGTGAGGTGTAGAGAAAGCTGGGAACGGCTGATTGAAAGAGAACAATGCTAAACATGAAAGAGGGTAACAAGAACTAATGAAAACTCAGTTGTGCTGGAGCAAGAAACACCGCATAAATGAAGACAATCCAGTAGACTCTAAATAGAAAGAACTCAGTACCAAGAACTATGCAGTAGGTTATGAGGAAGGACCTTGTATCAAAGAGAAACAGTGAAGAATTAGAGACAAAACAAAAAGAGAGAGAAAGTTGAAAAATTTGACAGGAAGGATAAATGCTCTTAAAGTAATAGCAGTGACAGAGATAGCAGTAGTTTAGCGGTATTCAGGAAGTGATTATCGCAGCAGCACTGGTAGTAGTACTACTGGTATAAGTTGTGGTAGTAATCCTTGTGATGATAGCAGTGATGACACTGTGGAGATGGTTACAGTGGTTGCAGTAGTAGCAGTGGTAGTGAGAGCGGTAACAGTTAGAGAACGAGCAGGATGGAGTAACGGTAGTAGTAATAAAACATTACGATGATCGTTAAAAAGAAAAGGAAGAAGAAGAAAAAGAAAAAAACTGAAGAGAAATACTTATGAACAGTATAGCGTCCCTGTGAGGCTAAAGAAAAAAAAACCGCAAGTGAAGAGTTGGAAAAGAAGGAAGAGCGAACTGAAAGAGGAGAAGAAACAGAGGAAGAAGAAGAGGAAACCAAAATCAAAGAGGAACAAAGGGGCTTCCACCTCTAGCATATTAGGAAAATCAATCTCGTTCTCTGGAAGACTTCAGCAAAGGCAGAAAACTGTGGGGGTTCCCAATCAAGGGGCCGATACTGATGAACAAAATATCGATAGTAATGACCATTGATTGTGCGCTCTTATGGAACCTGTATCGCTCAACTGGTTTTAGTGTAGTAATGCAAGTACCTTGTTCCTGTCAAGGATGATTTGATTTCACATAGCATCAATATTGTGTGTTTGTTTGTTTTGTTTTCCTTTCTTCCAAATTCTGGATCCATATAGAATTGCCACTTATTGATAAATAAAAGTTGAGAAGATTGAAGAGGAGGGAAGGGGGCGGTATTCCCTAAAGCGACAGTTTGAACATTATAATGATGAATTTACCTTACGGCCAAGTCTGAGAATGCCATAATGACTTTTTCTTCTTACAAACAAAAATCGAGAGACCTAGTTCTTTTTCCCTATGGGAACCAATTAAGATTAGATTAACTTTGTCCACAAAGCAAGATTCCATTCCCGTCCACAGTTTATGAGACACAGTACAACTTACCTGCAACATACATTCTTACTCACTTCATGTAGATAAAAAAATATCACATATTATCAAGTAGTCTACTCAAGAAGAACTGCCACCTTAATAAATGTATCTGTTGCTTCCCGGTTGCCATCAACCAACTGCAAGGACTTTGGACTTTTTGTCCGCTAAGAATCTTTTTAGTTTCATCCCTTCTACGTCTGGTCAAACCATGTTTAGTCTTGTGGGGCTAATTGTTTTCAATGGAAAAGGCATAAAAAAAAGATATTTTATACGACTACTATTCAGTAATAACATAAGGAGGTAATATTTGTGGATAATACCTTAGTTAATTGCACAGTACATCAAAAGATTAATAAGAAAATGCAGTAAGTTACTCCTTTTAACGAAACATAAAACATTACTCTGTTCAGCTCCTACCATGAGCGTTAATTAAGATAGGGATCTGGGTAAGGAGCTCATTCATTATACCTAACATGTGACTTACTTTCCAATTAAAATGTGAAACAGCAGTAACAAGATAGCCTGTCCCATATATTGCCATTAATTGTCAAATGAATAAATACCATTTCAGAAACATCATTCTCTCAGTGGATTCTTTAGCCTCTATTAGGATCAAACATAGACAGTTACAGTTTTTACAACTCATACTCCACTAGCTTTGTGTCGTTTTAATAGAGCTGGTCGCTGGTGCCTCTTCTGTCACATTTTTTTTTAGGGTGAGACAAGCAGTGCTCTCAGTTGTAGGCCTAACATCGTTGCCTTTGAAGTGATCTGAAGATTTGGAATTCTATACACGTTTGCAGTCGTTTTGTGTCTTTGTTTACTGTGTCTGGCGCAGTGTAGTCATAATTTCGCTCATACGATGTTTAACAAAAACTCAAACCTAATTCACACGGCTCTAAAGCTGGTGTCTCTTTTGGCACTGTTACAATACAGTATTTGTTACCTGTTAGGTTGCTAAATTTCAGATATTGTACAAAATGACATAGAATTCTCCACATGTTTGCTTGCAATAATCATTTTACCACTCATATTACCTGCAACGATCATCATAATGGTATATCTTTAACTTTTATATCCAGCATTTCATTCCCGATGAAGTAGTAACCAAAATTTCATTATTTTTCGAAGTGAAATTTTATCCACATTCTGTGGTACAATATTGAAACTCCTGCATTTGTTCCATCAAGAAAGCTCTATAGCTTCCCATAGCGTGAAATCTTAAACACCTTCAAAATGGGCAAAATGACACTCTGCAGCTTTTTTTGGAGACAAGGAGTTGCCTTTTCTGACATTGTTACCACAGTAGTGCTAGGTATCACTGGTAAGTTGCCACATTGCAGTTACAGATGACATTGTGGGAGATAACCTGAAGCCTTTGAATTACTCACAATAACTAGATGTATCGAATACTATTCATACTGCATTTAACAACTATCCCCATGTCAGAAAGCTGGTACCTCTTACTGCATTTTCACAATAGGTGTGTTATCACTTGCAATATTGTGACATTCCAGGTACAGATGACATTGTGGGAGGTAACCTGAAGTTGATCCTAGGTCTCCTCTGGCACCTGATCCTGCGTTACCAGATCAGCTCCAACAAGGGCAAGGCTCCACCCAAAAAACTGATGCTGGCCTGGTTCCAGAATGTCCTACCAGACCTAAAAATAAACAGCTTTACCTCAGACTGGAGTGATGGCATAGCTTTGCAGTCAGTGTTGTTTTTTCCTTTTTTTTTTTTTTTTTTAACCCAGAGAATATTTCGTCATCAGTTTCATGATTGAATAAACATCACTATATGTTTTAGATTTTAAAATACTAGACAAGATCTGCTTTTGGAATTGTGTCAAAGCTTTTCCATTCTTGTGATAATCCACTCACTGTGACGTTGTTCTTCTCTATTGTATTCTTCTGTTTCATTTTTATAAATATTTTTTTTTTGTATTTTCTTATTTTGTCATAAAAAAAAATCCATAATACATTTTGCCTTAAAATATTTTGTAGAAGTGTTTATATAATTGGAGGGCTTAACATTAGTGGATACGTGCAAGTGTGACCACCTTGTCATTGGCAATATTCAGAATTGATGCTATTCTGTCTTTTGTCATGAAGTTGTTTGTTTATTTGTATTTTATGTCGAACTAAAAGTTTCCAGTAAGCAAATGCCTAATAAAGCACTGATGACATTGGCTGGATTGACCAGTCATCTTAAATGCCCTTTGGTTTTCATTTCTTAAAGCATTTCCTGCACTGCTGCTTTTAATAACTTATGAGGGTTTGACTCAACAACTGTTAGAATACTCGTTGATGTCACAGAATTATTCTAATTTCTTTCTCCCATTCAGTGCCCTGTTGGAATTTTGCAAACCTGGCATATCTCCAAACTGGAAGAAACTTTCACCACAAAATGGGTAATGTTTTGTATCCTCATTTAAGAAAATAATTAATTGTCCATATTTTGTGCATTAAATAATCAAAGCCTGAGATAAAAATTCTGGTGAGAGCTAATAATGGGAATTGTTTTGTTAGGCAAGATGTCATATAAACTTCTGTGAACAGTGTATAATATGGACAACTACATGTACTGTGAACATGCCTGCACCTGGAAATAACATTCATTGATATTTTGGGCTGAACTTTCTTTTGAAGGCTTTATTACTTCAACTATATCTGGGGTTTTGAACTTAAATTTCTCTTTAATTTATAACTATGAAGCTGTGTGTGAAATTTATTTTTTTATTATTATTAGATTATTAGTGAAGAAAGTTTGGGCCATTTACTTCTTTTTTTTTTAAACAGCAAGGGAGTTTCTTGAAGGTGAACAAAAAAAAAAGAATGAAAATGTTTTACTTACATTCAGTTATAAAGTTGAGATTCCTCTTGATTTATAATTGAGATATTTTTATCCTCTCGGGCTTTTTACAGAAATATGAAAGATCACAGACAAAAATGAATTCATTTGATACAAAAACAATGAAGAATGTTTTGAAAAATTATTAAAAACCTTATTTTCCAAGTAGTTTTCTACATAAATACATATTCTATGAGTAGGATTTTTTTTTTGGCAAGCTGAAAGTGACAGTGATCTCACCTTATATATCTTGTCTTTATTATACCTTGCACCGACAGATTGTAAATATAACACATGAAAATCACTTGATAATACATGTAGCTATAATTTATATGTAAAAAAAAAATGGACATGATACAAATGTTTTTCTGCACAAAACAGTGCAACCCCCCCCCCCCCACCCCCCCAAAAAATAATCAATTAAAAAAAAAAAAAATGAAAACCATACATTCATGTTCTCAGTATAAAGATTACTCTCTTCCCAAGCCCTGGATTCATAACACGAATGCATTGTTAAAAACATAATACACTGTGCCTATTCAGTATATTTCATAAAGCTTAATCTCTTTTAAGGATCAAGTATGCTTCAGAACTTCATGTGGTATGCTTGACTGATAAAATAACATATTTAGATCAAAGAATGTGAAAACTAACCAACTGAAACTGAACAAGTTGAAACACTAATTGAGACTAGGAGGAGAAATACTTTAATGCTACCAAAGTTCTTGAGTTGATTCTTCAAGTTTGTCACATGTCCAGCTGCTGAAAGGTAACAGTCCTCCACACTTGATTCTGTTTCCCTCTTAATATTTTACTTTCCTCTGAAACTAACTATTTCTCTGAATTCTGTGATTATTAATTTGCACTTTTGAGTGACCTTTGGGGTGCCTGCATTCTCAGCATTTTAGTTAACTATTTGCTGGTTCATAGTGTTATCTAGTGAAATCTATCTATCTAGATATCTATTATTTCTGTTCATTATTTTCCTTCACTGCTACTTTCTGTAAGTATTTCTGTTCTTATATCCCCTGAGGGTCATAGTGAAATACCAGTTCACAATGCTCCATTTGTTGTGATATGGTACAATCACCTGGAATTTGATTAAGTTCTCTAAATTTCTCCAATGATATCATCCATCCATTCCTTTCTTTGGTATCCTCCGTTTGTTTATCAACAAGTAGTTAGCAAAGATTATATGTATAGGGGTCTCTGTTATTTACACATTGTTTGCAGTTTAAGTTTACTGTATGCTAACTCTGTTGGCCAGGCATCAGAATGTCCTCCAGGCCATGCAGCTCGCCAAAGAACATCTGGGTGTGCCAAGGGTGATCAGCGTGGAGGATTTTATTAGTCCAGATTTGGATGAGTTATCTGCCATGACGTACCTCTCTTATTTCATCCGCTCAAATTCAGGAGGGTACTATGCTACTCTCAACTGGGTGTGCAGACAACTTAAGAATATAAACATCAGCAATCTGACTGTAAGTTGGTAGTGAGTAGCATTGAAATATTTTCATGATTAGTACATTTGTCTTTATTGAATGGGATCTTCAGTCAATGAAAAGAAATATGATTTAAATAAATGTCTGATTCTAAATTTGTAAATGATGTACATGAAAATTGCAACGAACATACTGGTAAACCTTCGCAGTGGACCAAAATATATGTAATTAAAGTTGATATCTACTATGCATTTTTAAATATACTTAATTTCAACAAAATTATTCCTTGATTTGATATGACATTTTAAATGCTGTCTAGCGCTGACAGTTACTTTTGAGAAAAAGGTTGTAAAGTTTTATTTTATTTAGAAACCATTCACTGTGTGAAGGATGTCTCCAGAGCTCACACAAACTTTTATTTCAGTAGAAATTTACATGCAGAGGCAGATTTTTATAGTGACATTTTTATGTTTGCTTTTGAATTTCAGACTGATTGGAATGATGGCTATTACTTGTGTGCTTTGGTCAATGCTCTAGGTGGTAAGGTCAAAGGTTGGCCCAATATAGACCAAAAAAATCATGTGGCAACTTGTCAACTGGGTGAGTAGTACAAGTTTGTCTAAAAGATGGGCATTCATGTATACATTTTGTACTTCATTATGTCTAGATGAGATATATCATCTTAGGTATATCGCCTTAGGTGGTAATAGATAACTTAACTCTCCAAGAAACAGAACATTTTTCAAGACAAAATGAAAGTTTAATCCAAAAATATTGCTGAATTTCTATAACTTATAGGAGATCATTTTTGCTGACTGATTGTTGATCTGTGTTAAAAGGGATCCAAAATTACTTTCTCAGTTCATGTAACTTTTAGCTCTT
This sequence comes from Peronia peronii, assembly GCA_039654565.1. Taxonomy (NCBI): domain Eukaryota; kingdom Metazoa; phylum Mollusca; class Gastropoda; order Systellommatophora; family Onchidiidae; genus Peronia; species Peronia peronii. Next base: position 7,799 of record JBCEWB010275188.1, read on the forward strand.
AGTCTCCTGAAGCTATTTTCTATGTATATTAACTGGATTGCACATTATTAAAATGCTTGTGAGAGATAAAAGCTACATATCTGTGATGTCTGTTTCCCAGGAATCGATGGTGCCAGAGGCTTGGGTGTTGAACCAATTCTCACAGCCACAGAACTGGCAGATCCTCATGTGGACCATCTATCAGTCATGGCCTACATCAGCCGCTTCAGAACAGTAATACCTAAGGAAAGTAATGCTGAGATGTTGACTTTAAACTGTTATCTTCTGGAGGTGAAAGTGGGAAATCAAGTAAGTAATAAATGAACATTAATGGTGATTTAGTATATTAAAATAATTCTTTGCTTAGGCCTATGAAGTGGATGAACTATTACAGATTTCATTTTTTTACTTACAGTGCAGAAATCATTTCTCCCAGGCATTAATATATTTTAGTATTGAAATAATTCACTGCATTTTCTTCTTGTATTCTGGATTGCATAGCTGCCTTTCCGATTAATTTTAAATGAAACTATTGAAGATATTGGAACAGTTAAGAATAGTTATGCACTGTGGGAAGGAGAGAGAGGGAGAGGAAGAGAAAAAGTGATGAGGTAAAAGTGAGAGAGAGAGAAAGAGAGAGAATGAGGCAGAACAAAAAGGAGGAGAGAGAGAATAAGAAAAAAATTATCTTTGGTTATAATAATGTTGGAATGCAGTGCTCTTTAGGTATTTTAATTTGAAAAGTAGGGTTTGCTCAGGGATGAAAGGACACCCTTCTGAATACATTACCTAATCTTCAAGAATGGCCTTCCTCACAAAAAGTTTCTTGACTATTATTGTGCAGAGCCACAGCTTAATGCCACTTTGGATTATACAATACATGTACATGTATAAGTAGAATTTCTAGCAGCTTGATTTATTTTTTTTTTCATTTGTAGACTACATTCCAACTCAGCCCAAATAACAAGCATGTGAACAAATCCAGAGTGACAGCTTGGGTGGCTGGTCCTTCAATCATTGTCAACTGTGATATAAAGTGGCAAAATGACACAGCATCATGCACATTCCAGCCCAAGGAGCCTGGGAACCATCAGGTGTGGGGCTCAAAGTGATGGAGCAACAGAAGCTTCAATTTGCTTGGAGTGAAGTTATAAGTTGTGTCCCATGCAGACACTGTATATTCTGGAACTATTGCTCACGAACAAACCACAAATTATCATGACTCGTAACATCAAACATTTCATTCAATAACCAGTTCCTGAAAATACATTATATTTGCTGTATGTTTAGTCTCTGCATGAATGTTCAGGTGATGAGAAAGGCTAGGTACCTTCAATGTATCATGAGACTGATTTATTTTCCTGTAGAATTGTTAGCATTCTTCAGATATGGATAGATAACTGCTATGTAAATAATTATCATAGTGTCTTCAGGAACTGATAAGATAATTCTGCTTTGGACAAGATATTTCCATGTTGTGTATATTGAGCTAACAGGATCTAGGACATCTTATGTCTGTTTAATTTAGGCAAGTGCTATGTTTTCATGAAGTGGATTGGCTTTTTTCAAGCCGGCAAAAAAAAATAAAATCGAACAAATGCTCCCTGTTTATTCAACTCCTCAAGTCCACAATCCACTTTTAAGAAAATCAACAAAACAAACCCAACTATTTTCAGCTCTTTGTGGAATATGACAACGAGTCAATCAAGGGTTGTCCAGTCACCTTCTCTGTCCAGCAAGATGTCAGCAAAATCCACGTGTCCAGTGATCCACTACCCTACAAAATTGGACAATCATATCAAATGGAGGTCAGTTTGTCACAGATTTCATTTCAGTTTTTAGGAATTTCTTCCTTACTGATGATAGGATTTGTCTCTGCTCTTCTCTGAGAGCCTAGGATTTACACATTATTAAAAAATCTGATATGATACCATGGCAAAGAAAACACAAATCAAACATCATCATGTGAGTACAAAAGCAATAGCAGCAAGTAATGGAAGAGGGGAGCTTGGAATTAATTCCTGTAAAGTGAGCATAGGGATACTATAGACAATAAATAAATTATTCCTTTTTCTGTTGGACAGATTTCCTGTCCACCTGAGCAAGCTGATTCTGTTGAAGTGCGCCTCATAAGTCCTACAGGAGATCTTCAGCTTTTGAATTTGAGACCCACTGCCACTGGTTTGGGCGCATCATTTAAGCCTACAGCTGTTGGTAAGTACTATGTGCACGATATGCTTTACAGATCTGTGTGATAACAACAGGCTCAGATCTAAGTTAAACAAAGTCACCGAGAAAGCCTGACATGTCTATGATGTGGGTGATTTTTGTTCAAATAGGTGCTACATGAACTAACAAATTCCATGCTAAAGAAAAAAAAAAAAACACTTTGTTACCAGAGGCCCCAAATACCATTTGAAACTGATGACCACTTTACATAGAAAGTTCAAAAATATTTTTCTAGTTTCATAGAGAGTTCCTCAGACACTGAGACTCTAAGGTGTAAAGCTATTTGACCTATACTTGGGACCATTATTATGACAAATGTGAGATCTGCTCTGTGTGGCAAAGTCAGTTTGTGTAATCTTATTATTGTCACTTCCAACCTATTTTTATTCTTTGATTTCCTCTGTGTAAGAACCAGAGATTTTGGCAGTTGCCATGAAAGCTAAAGAAGTATGTTATTGAAGAACAATTTTATTGTTTTCAGCCACCATAAATTTTATAAACGGCAACAGTCAGATCTGCAAGCTCTGTGACAATGCTCAGAGCTCTAGTCTTTAATTTCAGTTTTAATGGCATTATAAGTGCTCTGCTGTTTTCTCTTTAAATTGTTTGCTCTAGCCCTGAACATTCATAATCTGTCATGAAAATGAACTTTGATCTCATCAATTTTTGTCATCTGCATGCCAATAGAACTAATGAAAATGAATATACATGAATTGCTGTTGGAATGCAAAGATTAAACTGGGGCCTGCTGTTATCCTCCAGGTGTCTGGAAATACCAGACCTTTGCTGGTAGCCAGGAGATTAACTCTTCAGAGGTGACTGTTTTTGACCCCATGAAAGTCAATTTCTCAGTACCAGAGTATGGATCACTGGGCGAAGAGATCAATTGTAGTGGTGAGTGAATTGTAGAGTCTTCATCAGCTGTCATTCAGGCTGATTTGATTCTCCTGAGTTTGATTATTATGATTATTGAGGCTTTTTCTGTCCTCTTGATATGTACCTGGCAACAGCAGTAATGAAAGAAATATTCATTTATTCAAAATGTAAAACAATGAAAAGATGAATCTTTCAACTTCTGTTGAACAGATGATCTGTACACAAACTACTTTTACTGTACTTTAGAGAATGGCTTTATCATTCTCATTCCAGAAATTTGGTGCCACATGATGGGCTCATAAGAAGTGTGTATAAAAAATCTCAAGAGATTTGTAGCCACTTATAACTTATGCTTCTCAGAGACTTTTGATCAGTTAAACTGCCTATGGCTGGACACATATGAAATACTATTTATAATAGTTTCCTTAGCTAATTCTTACTATAGTTTTTCCTGATAATTGACTAAAGAAGAAAAAAACATATATATTATTAGATACTCGTTAGATATAGAAATAACAATAAAACAATTTAATGTATTTGAAATATATAACCTTAAAATTTAATAGAATAGTACTCGAGAATTTTTGAGAGAAGTAAATTAAAATGATAGTTATAATTTGCTAAATGACAGATGTCACACATTTTAACAACTAGTAGTCTGTGATTCTTGTTATAATTATGATAACTTTCCTTGTGATGTGAAAATATGATTCAGATTTCAACCATGGAATACAAATATAGATCTATATAAGATCTTAGTTAAACAGGATCACTGAAAGAGTTTGACATGTCTATGATAGGGATATATATGTATAGATATGTAGAGAGAGAGAAAGAGAGAGACAGAAAATGCTTTTACAAATAGAAGAATAAACATCTTTTCATTTCAAAAGTGAACCTAAGAGACTGTGGTTGTCATGACCTTGAAGTAGAAGTTGAGGACAGCAGTAGACAGAAGCTGGAGGATGTGACAGTGTCTCCCATGGGACACATATTTTACACAAAGTTCACACCAGTGGCTCTAGGGCCTCACCAGGTCAGGGCCAGTGTGAGGGGCTATCCTGTCAATGGTGAGTGAGGAATATCTCAGGCAAAACTACCTTTATCTTTGCCTATCCTTTGACTTCTGCCAAAGTCACAGGGGTACTATGAAGGGGTACTACTAATCTAGTAATCTCCATTCCAACCCACTGTCACTTTCACTGCTCTTTGAGAATTAGTAAGTTAAATTTCATTCCTACCCAATTTTGAATGTTTTCTTCCGACTCTTCTTTTGTCAACCTCTTCTGTGGCTGCCTTTGCTTGTATATTGTAATATTTCATTCTTTTTTATTTGTAAGCCCTGAAGTGTTCGGAATCAATAGGGTCATGGATTTGGTCATCATACTTTGCACTAGACTTCGCTTCCAAACAGCACACACTTTGAGAACAAAAATATGTCATCTGAATTGTCCTTCCTTCAGCATGAATGAGCCTACCATAAATTACACTTATCATTGAGACCCTAACACTTCAAGGAATGTCTATTGACACTTTAAGGCTTAATCATAGTTAAGGTTGATCTACACAATAAATTGTGCTCTAAATTATTTTTGGTGAGCCATGTAGTCTGTCTTTTATGTCTGTCTTCTTCTCTCCCAGTGTGCCTCTCTGATTCTTGTTTGTTTCTGTGTCCATATAATATGTCCTTGTTTAATTAAACAGCAGAAGATATGATATGTCTCACAGCCAGTCAAAATGAGACATATGTCGATTTTTCAGCATATGGGGTTTTTGATATCATGTGAAAGCTTATTTCATACCCTTTCAGGTGGTGAAAAAAGTTTTAAGCTAGCTTTATTCTAGCCAGAGATATTGCAGTTTGAAGAGACAAGGAGGGACCCCCAGCAATGGCCGAAATTCCGAGAAAATCGAGTTTAAATGAACGGTCGAACGCATAAATCTACATGCCTACCTCACAATAACCCGATTTTAATGAAGAAATATTTATAAATCGAGGGTAAGATCAATACTGTCTTGTTCAGAAATGAATGCACTTCGATTTCTGCAATTAAAAAAAAATTCGATATCTGACCCCCCTCATCACGTTCAAAGCCCGATTTCTTGGTTCTAGCCCAGCGACTTACGTCTCATTGTGAGACATATCTATATATAAATGCTTCAAAACTAAATAGAATACAGCATCTATAAGAACTGGTTTTCACAGTTTTTTTTCTTTTTCTTTTTTTATGTCCATATTCAGGCTCCCCAAAGACCATTGAAATAATAGATCCTGGTAAAGTATATGTCTCAGGGAATGGCCTTGCTGCAGGTTTGAAAGGGCTGGAAGCTCATTTTACTGTTAGGAAGGAGGGACAACCAGGGAAAATCACAGCAGATGTTGAAGGTAGGAAAGAAATATAGATTTACAAATTGTTTGTATAGATTGTCTAGTCAGAATCTTGAAAGACAGACATATAAACAGCATAATATTTCTTGTATGGGATAAAATATTTTGTTATTAGAATTAGAATATATCTGAGCATTGACCTGTAGGACTGTAAAAATATAACTGAGTGCAAATTACTTCATATTGTAATAAAGCTCTTCAGCAAAATTAATAGTTCTGATTGATTCATAGTTTAATGGCTCATGACATACATTTTAAACTACATTTTAAAGCTTTACAACACTGGGATTAAAAATGAAGAGGAAAAATATGAGTAAATGCTGATGAGAAATACTGTATTTTGCAAGAAGCCACAATCATAGGTGTTATCAGCTGGGAGATCAGTAATGGGAGATCGTAGTGCCCAGCCCTATTACTGCTCTTTGCTAGACAAAAGAAGTGTTGAGCAAGTGGTATAGAGAGGAAAAAATCCCTGTGTTCATGGCATTTGAAAGGTTGATCACAAAAAAAAAAAAAAAAAGAAGAAGAAAAAAGAATGATCACAAAAAAATGTTCTCATTATACCATAATTTGCAAAATTGATTTTTTTTCCCCCTTTGCGCTGCTTGTTCAACACTGCTTTTGTCTGGCAAAGGGAAGTAATAGGACTGGGCACAACAGTCTTCCATTAGGATAAAACTCATTAATATTATAGTGTTAAAACTAAAGTATTGGATTTTCTTTAATAAGGACACATAAATTTATTAGGACAATTGAAAATTATTAAAATGAGTGACACAGAATAGGCAGTTGCATACTGACTAGCTGTAAGTGTTCATTTTCTGATATGGTGATGGTTTTTATACTAATATTTCTCCTGCCTTTTCAGTTAATTTCATTTATCAAACGTTTGCACAGCCATGACTTTTTTTCTCTATTATCATGTAAATGACAGCTTTTCATTGAGATGTTTATGTGCAATGGCTAGAAAGTCTAGTGGGTGGAGATTTTTTTTTTTTTTAACATATTTGAGATGTTAATTAATGTAAATAGCGTTCCTGGCATGGTCAGAGTCATGGATGTGTGCCATTCTCAATGGTTATATGACCTGATGTTTGGTTTTCAGTTTCTGCAGTACTGATTTTAAATAGAATCAGTTGGCAGTTCAATAATCTGTGATGGATCTTATTAGATCCACATATTATCAAAGTACTTAAATGCTTTCTGTCTCTGGATAACCCTACACAGCAGATCAGATTGGGATGATTTGGATTGAACTGCATTTAAAAAAAAAAAAAAGAAAAGCTCTCATTTTGCCATGCAATTACACTGACTATTAGCTGTCACTGTGTCTGAATAGAGGCAAATAATATTCACTGGACATGGCTCAAATGATTTGGGTTTTTGAATGGACTAGATGCTTTCAATATTCGGCCTTTAAATGCATTGCAAAATTATACTTATTATGTGAATGAAATGCATTATCACAGAGATCTGAGAATGTTTGTATTGTGGAGAGTATAATCTGTTTATGTTGTCATCATTGCCTGCAGGGAAGTAGTTTCCTCTTAAATATACCTTGACATAATACTAATATAAACTGACTGTTTGACACATTAGAACAAAACTAAAAGATTTATTTAAATGTAGTGTAATGCAAGCAAATGCATGTATTAAAATATAAAGACCACAGCGTAGTAATAAAGGGCATCATAGGGAATACAGTCTGTAAATGAAAGCAATTTGGAGATCTAAAAACCATGAGTTTGACCAGAGAAGAGAAATTGTGCATCAGAAATCAGGCGTGAAGATCATATTCCAACAGAGGACCTTTACAATAAGATCTTGTGTTCATCCATTTAGTGAAATAATATTTAAAAGAGTTAGATTCTCTGATCTTATTCCTTAACGTATGTTCTATACCTAAAGAATACAACTACCATAGATGTATCTGGAAGTCAATTTCACATTTGATTATAGCTATGATCTAGGCAATATTGTATGTTTGTTAATTTTTTTTGTTGGTTTTCTTTTTTCTTTTTCTTTTTTTTCTGGTTGGGGGCTTTTATTTCTCTACCTTTTATGCATGATTTTCTCTATCTACTCTGTGGCTTCAGAGCAAAATCAGCATATGACATAGTGGGGTATATGCATGCTAGTGACTTCTCAACTGATAGTGCTCTTTACATAAAGTAATAATCTTCTTCAGATTGGAATAAATTTCCCACCATTAAGAACACCACTAGTGCTGTGTTTGTAGATTAATTTATTCATTTCACACCAGTGGTCTCTTTGAAACACTATAATAAAGGAAAGTAATATTATGTAATATATGCCTTTATTGAAATCTGTTGCAAAATAGGTTCAGGAGAATTGCCTTTTGCCATGTTTTAGATACATATATTGTGTTTAAGAAAATTCTGCTCTGAAGTGCCAAAGTATTAGAGTTCATTGGCATGACACTAGGGGGAATGAGTCAATTGTCGCAATGGCTTTGTTGACAAAATTGGATTTTACCCATCATAGGATTTCAGGGGTTAACTTTACATGTACATGTCTTGGCACAGAAGAATTGTAGTTAAACAATTGTTTAACAAAAGTCAAGAACTCGCCTTTGTTATTCAATTGACCACCAGTAACTCTGATTTTGAAAACTTTGATATCAGACTCATTTCTCCTGGTTGTCCAACCAATACTAACAATAGAAGTACTGAGTAGCTGTAGACCTAACTCTTCTGTGTACCTTCTCCTATAACCATGGCCTCCCTCCCTCAGTCTCCGGGCAAAAAGTGGCTGTGATGAGAGAACAGAGGGGCCCTCAAGAGTTTGACTTTTGTTATGTTCCCAGCAAAGTGGGCAAGTACACTGTTAATGTGTACTGCAATGGAAGGCATGTGGCCGGTAGGTGTTTGCCTTCTATGGCTTATTTATAGGCCTACTTTCCTATCCTTCATTAGTTATTTGCTTTCAACTTTTGTTGAGCCTTCAGCTTAGCTTTTGTACCTTTATTAATCATTAACAAGCCCCGCGTTTTCAAGATTATCTTGATGGACAGTGCACAGAACATAGGAGTTCTTTCAGTAATCTATCACTTGCATTGTGAAGAGAGAGGAGACAGATACGTGAGCCATCAAGTCATATCGACTGATTTATTTTTATGCATATTGTTCATAGTCTGCTCATTTTGAGCACCCAAACCTGTTTTGTTAGGAACTTCATGTCAATTAAGAGAACTGGCACACAAGATCCACCTAAATGAAACAAAATTCACAAGTAAAAGTTTAAAAAATTCTTAAAAATGAAAAAAAAAAACATTGATGGAAATATGTCTTGGATGATGGAAGCATATTCCCCTATAGTAGCAATGTCTTCAGTGAACTGGAAATGAGAAACTTTCTGAGATCTAAGTTTTGTATTATTTCAAGTTGTGTATTCCTCTTATCTGATGTAATTTTGTTATTCCTAAACAATTTATTCTGTTGACAAATGGTACAGGACTGTTAATGATATTTGCAAAACTAAAATAAAACAGTTGCAAGTATGTATATGTTACACATGAAAATCTGTACTGATACTTCTCACACAACAGTCAGATTGTATGAAAAATGTCACCAAAGTCTGTGATGGGCCCCATAAACGTGAAAGCTCTTAAATATTTGACATATGGACTTAATCATCAGATTCTCCCTACACTGCTGCCATCACAGACAGGAGTTATGTGACTGTCGTTGATGATCTGACAGAGATGAAGGATGAGAATGATCACATTGCCATTGACTATGGGAAGCCCACAGAGTTAAATTTTGATGTCAGCCAGGCAGGTCCAGGTATCAGTCTTCTTTTTTCTTATTCTTCATCTTCTGGGCTTTTTTTCTTCCTTCTTTATCTCTTATTTGAGTTGTAAGAAATGATATTCCACTGCTGCATGTACCAGCACTGGATGGTATGTGCAAAGGATAAAAGATGGAGGTAATCATAAATCACCTGAATAATAAGGATTGGAGCTTCAAAATCTTTGCCCAGTAGAATATAGTCCCAGAATACTCCTGGCTGATAAGCATTATTCTATATTCAAATCACAAATATTCTCTGTATGGCATGAGAGCTAAGGAAAGTGTAATGTATTGCTGTCTTTCTATTTTCTGAAAGTTAACTGATACTCGTCATAATTCCTTTAAATCAACCGATGTATGTCATCTGTCAATAAATCAGTGATTTCCTTTATCACAGTTGCAAAAATATCCTGTGACATAGGAGTTAGTAAAGGACTTGCAGTCAAAACAGTAAAATTATTTTCAAATTCAGAATTTTTGTTCTCAGTAGTCAGCTGGAGCAATGGCCAGCTACTTTTCCTCACATGAAATCAGTTGTTTAATGAATATTTCACCTTTGCTAACACTAAGAGTTAAAAGTGGGAGCCACAGAAAGACAAAACTTTCTAAGTGATCTGGCCTTAATACAAATTCATTTTTCGTTTTTTTTGACAATGCATACCTTTAAGAGATATTTGTGATCGGGGTTGTTGCACTCATAGAATTGCAAATAAATTTATTTGTCAGCCTCATGAGATTTGACTTATAAAGTGAGAACAACCAATTGTGTAATGATCATTAAGCTAGATGAAAATCTATTCCATAAAATCAAAACATATTTATTGCTTTTAGTTGTTGTTGTTCTTGTTGTATTTCACCTCAAGATATTGCAAGCAGGAAACTCGTCAATTTTTCATAAGTATGATTTTGAAAGATGTTTTCATTTCAATTTTTTTGTTTTAAACAGAGTCTTCATCAGAGGATTTTCTTGTTTTCATTTTGATATCATTATACCAATGAATATGGCAATTTCTTTAAATCACAAATTTAAAGGAGTGATATCATAAATTTCATGGTATTATGATAATTGTTCCTTGCCAGGCACCTTGACCGCTGAGGTGCTCAGCCCAATTGGAAAACTTCCTGTCAATGTAAAACAGACACCAACAAGAGCAACTGCATCTTTCACAGCAATGCATGAAGGTAGACAGCATCAGAAATTTACCCTTGGTTTTTGGGCATTCTGTGGACCAAGGAGTTTGTGCTGTTATACTGGAGTGCGGACTCATGACATCACCTTAACAAAACACCATATGTCTAGCCTGCCAATACTGGGTGCCATGGCCATGGGGTTAGACTTAATAGGCCTATTGCTATACTTGTGCATGGAGTGTAGTCAATACTTTTAAAATCTGTTCTTGTAAACAGATGGATTCATGATTTATTTTTTTTAATTTCCAAGAGCTACAGCAAGAACAAATTACAATAGACTTGCTATCGTAAGATAATGGCAGTGTGAGGTTCGTTTAGTTTTGAAATAATTCACACGTGCAACAACAACGGCACTAAGTGTTAACATCAACTAGGTTTCTTGCCTCGGTGGGCATGGCTCCACATTTGGCTCGCATGATGTTATCAGTTCATTCTCCAGTATAATAGTATATGCTCCTTGCTGTGGACATTATTTACACAGTGCATTCTCAGACTATCCAACTGTTCGTAAGTACATTGCATCTATAGTGCTATTTCATCTGTCATATGACAAGACTTTTAAAAAAATATTACAAATATAAATTGTCTGGAATGTAGTAAAATTTGTGTTGGACAATAGATATTAACAAAATATATTTATTCCTATGCATAGATTAAAATGATAAACTGCAATCATTGTATTTCTATGCACTTATTGTGCTTGAGGATGCATTTCTACAGAATTGTGTTCTAATTTAAGCTAAAATATTGAAAATTACACTTTGTAGAGACTTGCTGAGTCATAGAGAGTCATCAGACAAACAGTTTTACACTGTATGGTTACTTTCTTTTGCTCTGAAAACCAATCTTCCGAAAATTATATATTCGTGCATGAAAAAATTTATATGTCTTCCAATTGCAGAATGTAAAAATTTAAAGTTTGCTTTGTTTGAAAATGCCCAAAATTTATTCATTGGAAAAAAAGTTTAGTAGTGTCTTTCAGCAAGTCTATGCTTGATGCACAGAAAATATAATGCCAGGTGGGATTATACAAACAGAAAAAAAGGCCACAACAGAAAAAATCAAATAATGTATAAAGTCTAATTCAACATACATTTTTATATTTCAAATCTCAAAAAGCTTTAAGTGTAGAATATTGATAATAATAGCTACACAGCAAAATATTTGCTGGTGTCAACACATTTTTGCACGTGGTACAACCATCCATTAAACAAGGTAATTTAGGAGGCATTTCCCAGAATCTAATGTCGCCTCTTCCAGCTAGGCTTATGTCTTATTTCAAGTAAAATCTTTGTTCTTGAAAATTTTCTTTAATTTTTGGGATGAGTTCTAAGTCACATCTTGAAGAAGACTGAGAATGTTTCAATAATTTCCACTCACAGCTCTTCAAAAGATCCAGTGGTGTGGACAACCAAATGGTCATGATAGACCACAACTCCACATTCCAACAATCAGAGCAGTTGAAGAATTATAACAAGCGATTATTGGAATGTCTTCAGATCATGCTCCTGTGACTTAGATCTTTTCCCAATAAATTAAAGAAAAGTGTTGACAAATAAGATTTGACTCAAAGTTTAGCCGCCAGAGGTAAAATCAGACAGCTGAGCAATAAAGCCATCTAAGTCACTTCAAAGGATAGTTGTGGTGTGTACGCAAAAGGGTTGATGATGGTGAATGTCTTACTCTATAGCTATTATGGGAAAGGCATATTGTACTGAATGTGAGTATTTTACCCTGAAAAGTTTTGCATGACATGAAAGATCAAAACTTATGTTTGAAATAAATGTGGTATCCAATAGATTCAACATTGTATCAAACTCCAAGCTTTAAAGAAACTACTGTGGTATTTAGATTTTAGATTCATTGTTTGTATTAACAACTGAATCAATAATAGAGAATGCAAGATTGTTAGTTATGGATGGAAATGTGTTTAGAAACATTCTGTGGAATCTTAACAAGTTTTGGGACAAAAATAGCGTGAACTTTGAACGTTTTATTTATGATATAGTCTTGCTGAATTCCTTTAAAAATCTTTTCAGGGGACCATTATTTGCATTTATACTGGCAAGGCCATCCGCTAGACTTCAGCCCCTTGCTTGCCTACTGTCCAGGCCCCTCTTTGCCAGTTGATTCATCAAAGGTTGTCATTTTTGGCAAAGGGGCACAATCGGCTAGATCTACTGTCCCTGCAGAGTTCATGATTGATGGGAGGAAGGCTGGACCAGGTAAAAACCTAGACCTGGTCATATCACAAGTTTTTTTTATTTTTTAGTTTTTGTTTGTTTTTTTAATTCACTCTTTATCAAAGACATGGAGAGTTAGATACCTGAGATTATTTGTGACAAATGCACAATACAAAGCAGTGTAATTGGGATATGAAAAGATTTCAGTGCTATGTGTTTTTTCAACACTGTTTCTCATTGATCATTTGGATTATATCTCCATAGAAACAGATCTTGCCTGGGCATAGAAACATTTACTCTATATGCGCACTTTTGAGTACAGTGCCTTGCTCTGTACAGCAGATAAGACTCTGTAAAATATATTATACTCTGCCACTTAGTGTTGATGCTTAGAATTTTGGTTCTGTGAATCGTTAGTATGGTTTCATTGGTAATCATCTCTCACCTCCTGGTTGATGGGAAAAAAGACCTCTTAGAAACTTGCCTTATCTTTTCAGTATAATACATGTCCCTGCAGGTGTGTTTAGAACACAACTGTCTTGCTTTTTTGAAAGACAGGTCAAGCAGTGTAAATAAACAGGTATTTGACTTCCAATGTTTGTTTTTATTAAAATGTTCATGCTGTAGATTCTCAGATCCAGTACTGAATGTTGATTACATTTCAGAGACTGTCATGCGTAGATTTTTACATCTGTATTCAACTACAGAATTTGCTATTTGGGGCACTATCTTTCATGTGCCATTTAAATTTCACAGGTGTCCCAAAAGTGGTACTGAAAGGTGTTCACAGTGATCTTCCAGTTGAGATGAAACCTCTCAAGTATGACCGCTACAGATGTAATTATGTCTCCAATGTGCCAGGTGAATTGCAAAATAACTGGCCTCATTGTTTTATCATTTCCAGCCTTCTAGACCTGCGTATCTCCCATTGAGAAATGGAATACAAATTACCCTACATTTCTAAGTCATTTCTTTATTGTTTCGGAAAAAGAACTAAAGAATAAAGAAAAACATATGTAATATTATTACAAAATAAACAAAACAAAAAACAATACAAGTTCATTGATACCAAATGCAAGGGATATTATTATAATCAAAAACTCCAGTTCTCCCAAATCTTGAATCTAATTACTTAGTGCAGTTTTGTATTTCTCACATGGATGTATTTTCAGACTCTTCCTTCAACAAAACTTTAAATGATATGAAGAAACTTGTGGTATAAACAACAAGATGCATATCTGTACAAACTTGACACTCAAGGATTAGAAGAATAATGACCATTTGCTGACGTTGCCTGTGTTGTAGAAGAATCAGTTTTCTCCCGATATCACTGGTTCCCTGAAGCATTTCACTAATACTAGCCCAACTGTTACAAATTATTGAATGGAGTAATAGATATTTCATGGCCATGTCATGTGTTGTTGTTACATTTTTAGTTTGAGCATTCAAGTTAACTACTTCAGAGCTAGCACAGTCAGTTTCCCTCTCTTCGTCAACTGCTAACTCCCACTCCATTCAGTCCTGTCCACTGTATGTGAGTCAACCAACACCCGTCCTCTACTTAATTATTATTCAGTGATACTTATTGTTACACAGAGAAGCAGATTATACTCTGTCTTGGGCCTATCATTACCTCATGTGCCAATCATCAGTTTGCAGCATCTGTCAAAAGATTTTCAATATAGATATAAAGTGCCAGCCAGTGGTCAGAACACTGGATCAAATGGGAAGAACAGGTGGTGGCTGGTGGACTGTCAGTGGATGTACGTTTTCCCGCAGTGAAGTGATTAGAGAAAGTGTTTCACCTATAAATTGGTACAATTCCTATTAATATGAAATATTCTTTTAGGTTTTAAGGGCGTCCAGAAATATAGATTTTACTAAAAAAAATACAATTTGGGTTTTTGTTTTCTCTTAAAAGATCGGCCTTTTCTGCTTAAACAAATGGTATCAAAAAGTGGATATGGCCATTCTAAGGTGTCTGACCAATGGTCATTCAACGGTAGGCCTGGCCTATTATCAACCAGGATTTGGCTCCATCTGGCTGCTACATGCAGTCATAGATCATCGCTATATGATTATATATAGGCAAAATGTGCATAAAACACTTGATTATGACCTCTTCATGAGCTCCAGTGCCAGGAATGGACATTGGAGACCACTATGAGGTGAAAAAAACTGCTGACCATGGAGATTATCAGTGTAAGCGTTCTAAAATGAATTTCCAGGTTCTATAAAGAGTGAAATTTTCCTTTCTTTCTGCTGCTTCAGAGCTCAATTGTGGACTATATGCCAAAGTAAGGGTCAAGACACTCTTGGTTTGGACAAAAAAAAAGATATGGGGGGCACATAGAGGCCCTCA
>JBCEWB010275297.1:0-22815 GCA_039654565.1 Peronia peronii
CTGGAGCCGAGTGGGCGGAGTTAATTATGCATAAGAGCGAGCAGATGGCTGAGTCGGTGAGATGGTTGGAATTGGACGTACAAATACGTCTTTTAACACATGAGATAGGTCTTCAAATGACTTATATATACATCCCATAGCAGTGAAGTGGTTAAGCAGAATAAAGTGAAGTAGAGTACAGTGTTGTAGGGATACTAAAATCTGATCAAGAAAGTTAGAAAATGCACAAGTAGTCACCAGCAACTTGTTGTTCATCTTTCATAAATTCTAGAAGATCAAGTATGCACATTCATACATTGCACTTGTAACAATGATTTTGAATGAAGATTGTCATTTGACCATTTTTGTCTATTCTTGTCAAATGATAATTCATAATTATTTGGATGCTAAAAGGTTAAGATATCTCTGTAGGATGCTACAATGTTTTGCTCTTGAATAAAGTAGTATTAAATCTTAATCTTGTTTCATGTCATACATCACAAAATTTACCCAAGGTATATTGTGCCATTCCATTATGTCCCTGTGTCTGCCTTTTGTTAGTTTTTTGTTGTTGTTGTTTTTTTTAACATTAGGCACTGTAGTGTTCAGTAATCTACAAATGTTATAAATATATGTGTATTAGATCAGCAATATAATAATCACGAAGTTTGATTTATCATATTTTTTTCTCATTTTGATTATTGACTAATTTGTTTTTTTTATCCTTGTTTGTCTGCAATTTTTTTTATTATTGTGTCAGTTCCCTTTATCATGCTCGTAGGCTGGCATTCTTAAATTTCTTCTGTTTTGATTTCACTTTAGTATTAACTTTGCGTACTTTGAACATTTGATTATTTTATCAATTTAAATGAATGTTTAATTGCCAAGTAAATAATATGTCCAAAAGGATGTAGACCAACAATCCCAACGTTCATCTTCCATGTTTGCTCAAAGAGATATCTATACAGAAATGTTTTTCTTTTCTTTTCATAAAGGCAGCCAGGATACAAATCTGTATCTAAAATAACGTACATAATACAACTATCATTAGGTTAACTGTTATTATATATATTAGAGAGAGATATATGTAGATATAAACCATATTGTGATATTTTGATCTATTCTTTTGTTCTTTTTCCACAATTAATGAGCGAATCCCAGTTAATTATTTATTGTACCATAACAGTTTGAATGTAAACCATTATTGTGACTCGTCTTTGCCAGATAGGCTGTTGTCAAATTTCCAATTGGAATAAATAATCAATCGCACAAGTCATCATTGTTTATATTGTTTAATTGATTTACTAAAGAATAGCAGACAACGGTATGGGAGGTAAAATGAGAAACAGAGTGACAGAGAGAGAGAGAGGAAGGGAGAATAACGGGAGAGTAGGAGAGGGAAAAGAGAAACAGCTTCAGCCTGTCCCAAAAATCTGGCATGAAATTGCGTTTCATATTCTCGTGATCTCCTCTATTTTTAGATATCCGTTGTTTGTCAATAAAGAATCTGTGGAAACAGGAAGAGCTTTATTTTCGAGACATGAGAAGCTTTTCTGCTTTATTTTATTGTACTTCGTGATAGTCAAAACAGTGTCAAAACAATGAAGCAGATTTGTTTCATTTTTCTTTTACCCCTTGCTGCGGCTATTGGAGGATACGGAGTGGGTGGAAATAGAAAAGATCCAGCTATAACTGTAGTTCAATCTCCTCAAATTCGTGAGGGATGTTTGGATGAATCTACTGGAGGTGCCAGAAGGCCATTTCAGCAGGGAATGATGGGCGGATTCTTTCCTCAAAAACTGGACCTACTCAGTGCCACAGACAGAGAGCCAATTGAAACTGCAGCAACTAAAGCTGTGGAAATGATGAACGCTGTTAAAACTGAAAATGGTGCCAGTAATGCAATGCCAATCAAGTTTGAACAACTTCTCTCAGCTCAAACACAGGTAGCATAGATGGGAGACACAGTATTACTTCCTATAGAACATACAGACTATTAGGTTACTTTAGTTTTAATTTTCAAAAGCACACATTCAATCAAATCCAAGTTAGCAGATGTGTGTTGTGTGACCTGCACAACCAGAAGTAACACAAGTACAAGGCATCCATATAGAGTATTATTTTATATTGATAGGATACCAAAAGGCCACTGACATTAAAGATATGTAACAGCTTTTGATCAGGCCAAGATGGAAGTCAAAAAGAGAAGGAAAATACCAGTCCATCAGGACAAAAAAAAAAAAATGGTTGACTTCGAATTCAAACGAGGTTAACATTTACCAATTTATAATTTTATTAAATTCAGATGAGAAAAAAATATAGGCTGCGAAAGCTGGTTGATTTCAAGCAAGAATTTACTTTAAAAGCGAGTCAACACTAAGTGGAATGCATTGTATTTTTTGGCATTTACAGACTGTTCATAATGCATGCACAGGGCTGGTATTTTAGTTGCCAGCGAACGAGAGGTCACGGCACGGCAGCTAGTGCGCTGCTGGAGCCGAGCAATGCTGTAACACTGATTTATTGGGCTCATTTGTCATCATATATTAGCTGTTTCCTTAACAATACAGTTAAATGACTCAAACAGTTAGATAGAGTGAAAGAAACTTGTAAAAGGACATATCAATTTTATATTCACAGCTTCAAATACAATTTTACAGGATCGCTTAAAATCTAGTGTATGTTTCTGTCACAGTTTGTCAAAAATGGGTTGCCTTTGATTGTTCAAAACTCAAAACTGGCAGTCACAATGAGTTTGGAATTTGGCAAGGTAATAGACAACATATCAGTCTTTGTACATTCTAAAGAAGAAATCCGCTTACCGAAAATGAAACGGCTGAGAGGGAGTTGTATCCAATGGAAGCCTATTGCATTACATTCTCTTTACGGTTTTTAACATCCTGTGAGTGATTTTTCTCGGCACGACTGAAAACTATTCGATAAACCAACATAGTCAAATCCTTGCAAGAGACACACTACAATACAGCTGTAATATCAATAAAAAAAAAAAAAAACCTCCTGTCTAGTAACAGGATATTAATAGAATGTATGAATTTTTTTCTTCATTCTGCCTATTTTCTTATCTAGTTTCCTTATGCACTTTCCTTCTACACTGATTCTTTCGTGGATTGCAACACTGGTGCAACTTGTAACACATGATTATGCATTAGAAACTAATTTCTGTATGCTTTTATTCATACCGCATTCCCGTTTTTTAAAGCGTGAAAATTGAGTGATGACTGCTTTTAGGCCCCAGTTCTCCCATTAGGCCTTATCCGAATTTGCTTTAGTACAAAAGGCAGACAGTGTCATTCCAGAAAATGTTTCTTGGGAAGTGTGTTCTTGGGGAAGAGTTCTCTGTAAAGTGCCATGTATTCATCAATGGCGGTTTGAATGGAAGCAAATACTTCGTCAGTGATTGGATTAGTATGTAAAATGAGGGGGTGGGCTTTGCTCAAGACCTGATTTAAATTGTTAAACATTAGGTTCTCCAATACCAGTCGCCTTTTTGTACAGGCTTTGGTCTGAATGATGAGTAAATATATAAGATCCGATGAGATCTTCATAGACTGTGGGAATGAGGTGTCAGTGACAATGATGCCTGACATATGATCGACTGTTGTCTTTTTCTATTTTGTTCTCTCTGTTACATATTCAACAAAGTTCACTCACTGATCTCATGACGTGTTCCTGATAGATATGTATGATCTGTCACTGAGTTCTCTCGGCATGGAACTAAAGAGAAAGCATACTAAACTTCTATTTAAATAACCCTAGAGATGTCCAGTTGTCAATCAGGTCAAAGATAGAAATATTCTACTTTGAATTTGAATTTCCCTCCAATTCTCATACATTACAGTAATAAACTGCCAGGCTTGTACTATCTTTAAACCTAACCATTACTTCTGGAACATGAATACATATCACTAGAGAAATCGTGGAACGCCAGCAGTAGTTTCTACTGACGTTTTTAAAATTCATATGGCGCTGTGATGCTATTTCACAGCTGCGACTTCACTTTTAATTAATTGTTACGGAACTACCACACTTTAAGCGGATATGAAAATTGCACAGAGCAACAAAGAGGGAGTTTATTAAATGCTAACACAAAAATTTTAAAAATGTAAGCTGCCACTTTTATGTAATTGAGGATAATATTTAGGTAATTATAGTTCAAATTTGTTAACTTTACATGAAGTTTTCAGATAAACATAACTTGTAAAGTAATAGTCACAAGAACATCACGTTTTCACATAATTGTAGCCAAGAAATAATTCTTGAATATAGAACGGGCAGACAAGTACTGGCAATTGAAAGACGACAGATATAAAGGATCAAAATCACCTATTAATAAGGACAACGTGACCTAGAAACACTGTCGCCTAAGCCTGACTCGTGACCCCCATTAACCCCGCATGAGGCGCGCTGGTAGGGGAGATTTATTGCCAAAACTAAAAGTCCCGATTCGAGCCGAAATGCGACGGCGTGAAGTAAGCATTGTGGTGGGATTGCAGTATTATTATTCTACTCAGTTTTTGGTGCATGCTTTTTGCAGACTTTCTTGACAAATTATTTTTCTAAATAAACTTTTAGTAAATATATTCAGTTTTAATGGAAATGAAATTATTTGAAAATGGAGGTTTCGTATGATTAGCATTTTTTCTCACCCCACTCAAACTTTGAACCGTTTCACCCTGTGTCTTCCTCTGACAGTCACACCCTACTGAGCTGCATATGTTGACAAAATGACATTCTACATTATTTCATAAATGTGTTTAAAACTCTTCCACCTTATTTGGATGAAATCTTTCATGTACAGAGAAAGAGAGAAAGATCAAGAAATGTATGAAAGTTGTATTTTTTTTCAAAAGTGGTTTGAAAGCTACTTTTAATAGTAATATCCGAAGTCAGATTTTATTGAAGCTCAGCGGGTCAGTTTGAGTGGGTGGACTACAAATATGCTTAGATTTCAGTAGAAACGAGACATTTGTCATGGTCATATATCTTACTGGCAGTAATGAATAGTAAATTATGCACATATATGAATGTTTTTTTTATTATTATTTAGAACATTTACTTTTAAAAACTAAAGTGTTCGGATCACTTTATGTGGTATAGAGAAATATTTGTTCACCAAGAAATTTTGTATTTTGTCGTATTATTATGTAAGCAATTTCACATTATGCAGCAGCACTATGCCTGATGCTCCCATTCTATCCCCCCCCCCCCCTATTTATTTGAAATTTGCTTCAGGTGGTGGCAGGAATGAATTACGACTTGGAACTTCAAGTGTCAATTGATGGACAGGTAAGAGAGTTATGACAATGTAACGTTTTTCTAATTTGTCAGTCTCTAGAGAAATTGAAATATTTTTTTTGGAAGGTCACTTTGGTTATCTGTGAAATACTGATTCAACTTCTCTTAATACAAAAAAAAAGGAAGTCAAAGTAGATCAGATCTTCCTCTCTTCGTGATTACAATTATCATTATTATTTGTGATTCAAACATTCAGTGGAGATTATTCTTCAGCTTTAGTCAGGGTTTTCATGAACATGCTGAACAGTGTCCCATGTGATGAAAAAATCTCCAATAAAATTGGCATTTGTGTGTTTGAATCTGTGTGTGATTGTAAGAAACAGCAACATTTTGAAGGATGATTTTTGACATGTCTCAAGTTTTTGCACCATTTATTTTATCTTATTTTGTTTCATGTCAGTACAAAGCAAATCTGCACAGCTGAAACTGAATCAAAATTCAATTTATACATCCAGTATATAATTGTCTTTTGTTTGGTGTCACCTTTTTCTCTATGTTCTCTACATAATAAAGAAATATTTTTTATATGCTCTTTTTCCTGTATCACCAGTCAGAAACTTGCTTCCTGTATGTGACAAATTTGGAACCATGGATAGGGGGTGGTACATGGTCAGTTGAAGCCCAGTGTCCTGATGATCCTTGCAGCCCATTTATACCACCCCCAGAGACAAGCAACAGAAAGCGAAGATCAGCTCGTTTATTGGGGGGAGAGGATGAGGCTGACAAAAATGATGCTAGGGTGCAAGCAGCTGCAAAGTGGGCAGTGCAACATCTAAATGAGATGTCAAATTCTCTGTTTACTCAGGCGCTTCTTAAGATCACCCATGTTACAAAGCAGGTAAGAAATAAAATTTTTTTAAAAAGCCAACTGCAATGACAATGAATGGACCAGATGACTAAGATAGTTTCATATCAAATAATTTTTTTTTTTTTAAATTTTATTTTGTAAGTGCTGTGTCTAAGAAATTGGACTCTCCTTTTTTAAGCATAATCAGTTCTGTGTGACAAAATACTTTGATATTTTTATAAATTTGCACTCCAGCACTTTATTTTGAGGATGCTGGAAAAATTCTGTTTTTCAGATATGTAGGTCTAAATTAACTCCCCTTTGCTGGCTCTGGCTGGGGATGTATTCTAAAGAATGAATGAAGGTTTAAAGAAGACCTGTTGAACTGGCTTGTTTATGGACACTGTTGTTTCATTTCCTTTTTTACAGGTGGTGAATGGCATGCGCTATCGCTTTCTACTGACTGTTGTCTCCACATCCTGTCGCAATAATGCTGAGAACAGGCACAAAACATTGGAAGACTGTCCTGCTAATGATGAACCTAAGGTAAACCAATTCAAATTTTATGTGTGAGAATGTTTTTATTATGCCTAAGTTCATACAGCTATGCTCTGAATTGCTCGTGGCAAGAACAGTAGCATTTGTTTTTGTTGTTGTTGTTATTATTTTTTTTTTTATTTTAGGTAATTATTACAACTTTATCAGCAAAGTTTTCTAAGCTGTAGGCAATCATTTATAAGGCCACATGTATAAAAACTTGAAATAAAGAACAGTATTAGTAAAGAAAAATGAGAAGCCATTAATATTTATTATTTTGAGAGAAGTGACATCTCTAATTTTATTAATTTATTCATTCAACAATGCATTTCAGCCTCAGGACTGCGATGTGACTGTCATTTACAGCCAAGGCAAGTACTCGATGGAAGATTTCAAATGTAAAGCAGTAAGTATTGATTTATTGTAATGAGGGTGACATTTTTTTTTTTTTTTCGCTTTGCAAAGTTAAAAATGATTTTTCTAGGCAGATTGAAAAGTTCCTGCTTTTGAAATTTGAAGTATGCACAAAAATTGATTCTTTTCAGACAAGTCAATCTCCCAGCTACATTTCAAGTCAAGATAGGTTATGGCAAAACAAAACTTTCTGGCATACATGGGCGTATCATTTTTATGTTAAATCATTGTTTCATTATGATCAGGAGAAAGTGCTCATTTTGCCATTCATTCATCAGAAAACCAGAACCTTGATCTCATTAAAATCTATGGAAAATTTGAAAATAAAGAAAAAATTATTCAACTTTTCAGTTTAATTGTGATTCTCCCACTTAATCTGTCACAATTTTACTGTTTGGGGCAAAAATTACCTCCTTTACCACTGTCTGCTGCATTTGAATTGAAAAAAGTCTTTTCTTTCCTTGGAGATATTTTGATTTGTACAGAGGATTTGTTAGCTGGCAGTTAACCTAGGGTTGTTCTTAAAAGCTAAATTTTTTCTCTTTTCATTGACACCATATTCTGGCAAAATTGCATACAATTGCTTATAGTGTTGTGAAATCACTTACAAAATTCAATAAACATATATATATTGCAGCCTTGCTTGCTTGAAGAACATCACATATTTGATCTGAGTAAATAGTAACTTTTTTCCAGTGTGGTGTCTTTGTATTTTGGATGAATATAGCCATAATGTATTCAATTCTCTTGAGTCCTTGTGGAGGATGTCCAGTCTGTGACAATCTTCTTCGCAGTCCTTAATGCCTCAATAATGGATTATGTGTCTTGAAAATTATATATATTGTCTATCATAAATTTTTGAAATATGTTTATTGATGGATATGCATGTGTCTCAATTTTCTACCAAATATTTCATTTTCCTTGAAAAATGAATAAAATTTTAAAAATCGGATGCACATTTGTAGAAACATGCTATGGAGAATATACATTCAAATTTTGAAGTCAGTCGGTTGGGAAATAAATGGCTTTAAGAAAAAAAAGTGAAAAAAAGAAAATCACAATTTTCTTAGCATTTCTACAGACACCTAGTGGTGCCGTATTGGCGCTTATAGGATATAAAACAGACCATTATTTTTCTCATATCAGATGAGGTGAATGTGCCTAGAAATGGCAAAACTCCTATTTTGATGTTTTGACCCCAGAAACTCATTTCCAGAACCTGCATCCCTTCTTTAGACTTTATTTTAAATTATTATACTTGTCTTTTATAAGGAAGTCACAGTAAATGTAATTGGTTTTTGTATCTGGGGTTCTCACTTGAAGTTTTTTTCTGCCAGCGCAAAGCAAGCATTGGAGGAGATGATCATGACTACAAGCCTCACGGAATGATTGGAGGAGATGATCATGACTACAAGCCTCATGGAATGATTGGAGGAGATGATCATGACTACAAGCCTCATGGAATGATTGGAGGAGATGATCATGACTATAAGCCTCATGGAATGATTGGAGGAGATGACCATGACTACAAGCCTCATGGTGAACATCGGAATCACCTTCTTGGCCAGGGCCTGCATGATTATATCCCCCACGGCTCTCAGTTCAAAGTTTTTCATGGTCTCCTCAACACAGTAAAAGATAGTGGTATCAAAGAGGAAGCTCTTAAATTTGGCAAAGATCTTGTGAATAATGGCAAATCTGCTGTCAAACACATGTCCATTCTTGGAGGAGACACACACGACTATCTTCCGCATGGTGATGACAAGTGCACAGAGCATCTCCCAACCTTTAAGGAATTCAAGAACAAGTATAACAAACTCTATGAAAGCCCTGAAGGTAACTTGTATATCCACAGTATGATTAATAGATACTTATTGTGCATTAAAATATTAAATAGCAAGTCATTACACATTGAAATATTAAATAGCCAATCATTACACATTGGAATAATAACTAATCAGTCAGTCCACATTTGAATCTTAAATAAATATGGTGTTCTTCATATGAAAATGAATCCTTAAAGAAAAAAGAAGGTTCATATCAGCAAAGAAGTTTGATTATCAGTATTCAGCGATCTTTTTATTGATAATATAATTGTTTACCAATTTGATTTCGTTTGAGAAATAGCCTTTAACATTTAATTTTCTTCTGCTTGGTGCTTGGGAAAGTGAGACAAAACACTGAGGACCATTTCAGAGTACACATTCCTACAAACAGCAATTTCTTTTTATTAAATTTGGTTTTGTTAAAATTCCTAGTGGAAGCTACAAGGTTCAGAATTTTCTGTGACAATATGGAGAAAGTGAAGAAAATTCAGATGGTGGAGCAGGGATCAGCAACATATGGAGCCACTAAATTTGCTGATCTGAGTGGTAAGTTCTCATTATCCATAGGGTCCTTTATTGAGTCTGGATCTATGGCTTTATGTTGCCACATTAGTCCATAATAGTTCCAGTCAGTTATAGCTGTTTTGAGAAAATAAACTAAAACCATTTTGCCAAAGTCAAAACAATGGATTAGACAGAAGTGGATTTTAATGTTAAAAAGTAGCATTAAATAAAATTAACAAACAATATATTGACTGTTAAATTAGGTTACTTGTGTAGTGGTGATTAAGACTAGTGCCATAACTCAAAATGTAACAGACAGTGAAACAAACTTATGGGATTGTGGAATGACCATTCGGATTTTTGTTTTCTTAAGCCTTTCAATCTGAAGAAAGTAGGATTATCTTGGCTTTAAGTGGCTGCCTGTTTTTGCTGAGAGTTTTTATGGGTAGAAATTTGGAATTTGGAAATTTTGCCCGAACAGTGGCACTACGCCTACTCTTCATCAATTTTGAACAGCCAGGGGTTCTTTAAGTGCCTTATGTACATGCAGGACCTCCAAAATATATTTGCTCTTATCTGAGAAGGCTAGACATCAGGCTTTCCTATCCAGAGAAAGCCAGGGGACCGCTGAGCCTCTGAGAAAATGCAGGGTTTTGATCTTCATGTTCTTCCACCCACAAATCAATCCCGACCACAACCTCACCGACGTGAGCTGTTTTCACTGTGAAGCAGATGCCAAACCACGTAGCGACCTCCTGACCATGGGGATATGATTAAGATGAATATTTATAGCAGCCGCACTTTATATATGCTTTACAATAACACCTAAAATTATCATTATAATTGGGAATAATTTATTAATTATTGAAGAAAATATGAGACTTTGAGGTGATGAGCATGAATTTTGAGCTATGTGGTATCCTTAGTTTCAGGCAAATTCAGTGAAATTATTTCAGCATAAAAAAATTTGTCTGTTAAATCCTCAGTGGCGGATATGTAAATTAGTAACAACACATCATTCTGTTTCACAACATACATGTGAAAACATTGGACGTTAATTTTCATTACGTTGTGGCACTTAAAAGCCAATGGCCTTCAGAATAATTTACTTCCTTAATTATTAGCTGATACAATATTGTAATGAAGTAGGCCTACTAGTAAATAGCTTGTATTTTTAATAGAGTTCCCTTTCATTCCAAATGACAACAGAGGTGACTTTTTTTTTCTTATACAATAGTGGCACAGGATAGCACTGTCACAGGGAAATGTTGGCTGTCACCTTTTCGGTTGACAAAATACAAAAATATATTTTTAGAAGAATATGTTGAGATTGTTTTTCTCATTTGGGTTCGTCTTTCATATGTGAATTTCAGAGGAAGAGTTTCGCAAAAACTTCCTGGGCTTTAAGCCACCTACCACCCAAGGCTATGTTTTACCCAGAGCTAGAATTCCAACTGATCCCATTCCTGAGAGCTGGGATTGGCGAGATCATGGTGCGGTCACTCCAGTGAAAAATCAAGTGAGTTTTTTGCCATTCTTCTTTTGTGCTGCATTGCGACTGTTTTGCAAGTACAAAGGTAGAGCAACCTCTTGTTGTCCCAAAATGTTGATTTAGCCCCCCTACAGTTCGTAAAGGGTGAAACTGTAAACATTACCACTTGTGATTCTGGCAGTCATGAAACTAAACATTATTGCCTTCATGTCTGAGTTAGTCTCAATTACAGGAATTTTGGATATTGGATTTATTTTTTTTTTTATGTATGCCTTGTCTATATCTTTATAAAGTATGATCTATTAATTTAGGCAAATCAGATAAAGCCATGGCATTTTTAGACCCCATTGCACAAAGTTATGAGCCTCTGAAGACACAACCTGTCAACAAAACTGTCTTCAAATGGCTGATAGACAGAGTGGTGAACAACTGAATGTATTTAACCCTTGTACTGCAGGGAAAAGCTTAAGGTATTAGCACATGATTTCTGCAGAACAGAATAACCAGAAGCATAAGCAACACAAACTTTTGTTAGCGATGGACATTAGAATAAATACATTTTTTCTTTGGTCCAGATGTTGTCTTTGAGAATCGTTTTTCCTCTCACATGGCAAACATTTGATGAGTCAATTAAAGCTGCTGAGCTAGGGCATATTCTAGTTATCAAGACAATCTTCAAGGGCAAAAAAAGAAAAAAATACAAAGGAAGAGTGAATCTGAGGTGTGATGACACATGAGATTTTCAAAGAAATTAACATTGCTCACTCATGGTCATCTTACTGGTGTAAAACTTCAGAATGGTAAGGAAGACTCCTCAGACACTGTCGATCGGGACAACAGCAATCACTCTAATCATGTTGCATTTTCAAAAGCTTATAACAATTTTCTGTGCTTAAGTATGACTTCTGTTGAGGTTTTAATTATATCAGCTCTTATATGTTTTCCAGTTTTCTTTTTACTGCGTTTTTTCGTTATATGAGTGTATTGTGTCCCAGATAGTTGTTACCCGTCATTCTGACTATTTGTCAGTAACACAGTTTTTCTGCTTATGTCCAGGGCTGGTGTGGTTCCTGCTGGGCTTTCTCCACCACTGGCAACATTGAGGGTCAGTGGGCCATCAAGTCCAAGCAGCACAAACTGCTCTCACTGTCTGAGCAAGGTAAGAAGCACTGAGAAAAGGGCTCGTCTGAGATCATATTTGCTTTGCATAAATGGTAATTAACCTCCATTTCGTGGAAGTGTTATTTCTTGCTATTCGTTCCTCACTGGACCACTGTGATTGTTTACTGATAATCTTTCCAATGAATAAAGACAATCTCGTCTGTATTTTTTGTTTGCTTTTTTTCTGTTTGTTTGTTTGGGTTTTTTTTTGTCAGTGGTACAAAGTTGCCTTGTTGACTACTTGTTCTCTTCCATCTTACTCATCCTTACTTAATGAGCAGCGGGCTTTTCTTGTTTTTGTTTTACTAATTAGGTTAACCACTTGACCTTTAAGCTTGTAGTGTGGTAGTGAATCTTCCTCTTGACTACAGAATCATCAGAATATTTCTGCTTTTTGCTAAGTGACTTCATCTTGTTGGGAGAGGTTTTATGGCTAACCCTTGCCCTTTGCCCAGATTTCACAAGCACTTCCTCAATATCACATGAAACACTATTTGAGAATTTGAGTATGAGAACAAAAAAAAATGTGATTCAAAGTGTGCATAACAATGAATATGCAAAAAAAAAGTCTGAACTAGAGAATATAATTTTAACTCACTAGTCCTTGTAATTGACAGGATAATTTTCAAGCAAAGGTTGATATGATGCACTGAAGGACAGAAAAATTTTATTTTTAAAAATGCAGAGTTCAGTTGGGTTTTTTGTTTTTTTTTTGCAGCACCAATATCGTCTTTCTATTCTACTTTTTTACTTGCACACCCAGTCAGCATTCCATGTAGCCAACAGATGTAGGAAGAAATAATAAGGAACTGTTATTGAGAAATATTGTCAGCTGGTCACCATCTTATGGAACATGTGACAGTAAGGGAAAATAGTTAACAAACTTTGAAATAATCCTACAAGCCTTTCATGAATTACTTCCCTCCCCAGAACTGGTGGACTGTGACAAGATCGACCAGGGCTGTAGTGGTGGCTTCCCACTGGATGCTTACAAAGCCATTATGGAACTGGGTGAGTGGGTCAAAGACTTTTTCTCATAATTTTGCTTAATAGTGAGATTTTTTTGTTGTTTTACACTTGCCTTGTTCTGGCATCAGCATCGTTGTTAATTTTTGAAAATAGTGATTTTTAAATATTTTTTTTGGTGTTTGTCATGATCTAGGAGCATCATTATGTGTGGTTGATGGTGGTTTTATTTGTTGTTGTTGTTATTTTCGTTCATGTTGGGAGATAAGAAATTTTTTAAATTTAAGCCAATTTTACTCATTTCAATTAATCATTATCAAATTTCTTAGCTGTCTCAGAAGTAAATTGACCAGAAATTTAGTTTGATAGTGCATAAATGATGAAGAGTGACACATTGATTGTAAGTTTAAAATAGGAAAAGTTGAAACAAATGAAAAAATGAAGAATTATGCCATAGATTGTATATTAAAAAACCTCAGAGATATTTGATGAGAATGTTTCAAATGTTTAATTTTATTTCTAGTTATTGTCAAAGCCTTTCTTTGGAAAACAAAAAAATATTTCTGTCCATGCAAATGATATAGATTTTGCATATTGTATCAGTCATAGGCTTGTGATATAATTTCAGAGGTCATATCCTTCATTTGTCTTCATCAGAATTATGTCATTTGTGTGCCAGATAGCAGTAGCATTTTGCAACTTTGTGCTTTTACATAATCCAATCACAGGTGGCATTGAGACAGAACAAGACTACAAGTACACAGGCCGGGATCAGACATGTCATTTCAACAAGTCAGAAGTCGTGGTCAAATTGACTGGAGCTGTCAACATCAGCAAGAATGAAGATGGTCGGTATAGCATTTGATTTAGTAGTGTTTGAAAGAGTACATCATGTTTCAGTTTATGTAATTGCTATATGATACTTTGGCAGGGAGAGACAGCCTTTCCCATACAATACCAAAGAACATTTCAATATAATGTGGGTTTGTATATTGTTCTCTACCATCCCATCACCAGTCCTGTATTTTCCTTGTAATTTTTTAAATTTAGTTTCGCAGACTTTGCATTGGTTTTATAGAAATGACTCTTTTTTTGGAATACACCAACTACTGCTCTGAAATCATTAGAATTGTTTTAAACAGAGACTTCTGGAAAATTCAGTTCTTTTTAAATCTAGTAGTAATTGTTTCAGTGCATTTCAAGTTTAGAGAATGTTCCATACTGACATTGACAGAATTTTGAATGAGTTCCATTAGAACTAACATAGTTACAGAGTGTTGATGGCTTTTGTTTTTTTTTTTTTTTTGATATTTCAGAAATGGCTGCATGGCTGTACAAAAATGGACCTATCTCAATCGGCATCAACTCTTTCCCAATGCAGGTAGTATAAACAAGAGATCCATCTAAATATTGACCTAGTGATACAATTATTCTTCAAACTTTTTGTTGATTGATCTTGAATTTTTTATCACAAAATCATGTACTATAAACTTCAGGAGGATTTTCTGATATTTGGAATAGTGACAGTAATTGAAGTGAGGTTAATGCTTGGACTTCTTGCATTGTAGTTGCTATTCTGTCCATCTACTCCCACTCGAATTTATAAACATACCGCGCTTGTTGTAATGATTGTAGCAGTTTCTCCTAAGCACCATTAGAACTCACTAGAATGAAACAGAAGACATTGGACCAGTACAGTTTACATTTAAACCTATTCTTCTCTGCCTATTCTTACACTAAAGAAATCTTGCAGCTCAACAAAAGGGACTCCTCAACCATGGAACATTCCTTATTTGTTAACATCAGAGAGGTGAAGATGTCAGGATCACCGATTGACCAAAATAAGAAATCTATCAAAGGAAAATAATGAGAACCTGAAAAAATTGGTCCATTTCCCCATCCCTGTTGATAGTTTAATATTTATTTAAAATCATGGGTGAAGTAATAGTTAGGAACAAAGCAACATGCATATTCATAAGTTCATTGCATTGATTACCGCTGTGGTGTTCACATGCTGTCTGCAGCACAAACCTGCAAAAAGAGGCCCCAAATATAATAAGGCTCCATGAGGAAAAGGCTGTTAAAATGGTACAAATTAACTGATGTCTGTGCATTCATGCAAAGCTGAGTTGTTGATTGATAAACAAAAGTTGACAGCACATGAAAGTTTGTTTTTACTGCAATGTGCAGCAATTTTTAAAAAGAAATAAACAAAAATAGCTAACTACACATTATCCTTCTCTATCATCCACAGTTCTATTTTGGTGGTATTTCCCATCCCTGGAAGTTCTTCTGTGATCCGCATGCCCTAGACCATGGAGTTCTCATTGTTGGATATGGAAGTAAGTGAGGAATGAGATGTTTCCTAGTACCAAGAAATTGAGATTGTCCTGAGACTTTGTGACACTAATGTCCCTTGTTTCCAGTATAGTATTCAGCAATGTATTTCATATATTCCATTTTCTTTTGAGGTAAGAATAAGGAAAAATAATGATACTTACGGTGTAAAGGAGTGTATATATTAGTACTGTTTTGCATTTTGGACAGCGTAATATCATAGCTCAAAGCAGAAAGCATGACAAAAATGGTAGCAGCAACAAGATATCAGGTCACTTGGATGGAAACATCCCCAACAAAGCACATGATGATTGATTGTTAGTAGTGTCACATTTAAAGAGGATAAAATTTAGAAATCTGTCCTCAGTGCTGAGATAAATTCATATTGTTTATAAATCATTGTATCAGGAATCAGAAATTGTTTATGCATCCGTCAGTGTCTTCGATTGCTGAGTTTTCCCATCCATTCCCATGCTACTCTTACATTCACTACTGCCATCACTGGTGAAGTTGGAACTGTCTGGATCACCACATCACAAATTTCTCCCTATCATAGCTGTACACGAGAGCCTGTGTTTGGAAACAGTTCCTTCCTTACCACTCTGCAGTATGATCTATTTATCTCTTTTCTTTGTTTTTCCTACTCCCTCTGTCAGTCCTATAACTGATTTTCCCAAGTGAGCTGCTCACAGCCACATTCAACGTCATCATGAGTCTTGCAAAGTTAATCATTTAACAGGGTTTCAAATCCAGGTGATCCAGTTCAACCCTGTACAAATAAGCGTCATTAATGTTCTCGTGAAAGAGATTTATGATGGTTATAGCAGTCACAGGTATATGGTGGAGTGTCATTTGCAGTACCTTATTTCAAGTTTTAGTCGCAACAGAAATGGCTGTGACATATGTACTACAGTTTGACCCAGAGCAACTTTGAGAAAATAGTGATGGATTTGTCCTAAGACCTAACTGAATATCCATAGCCTTGCTATGAGATCATTGTGTGCTGACAGAATGTTGGTCTGAAATAAAAGTCTTGGCTCAGTAGCTGTTTCCTTATGTAAAACACCCAACCCATTCTTTGCTTTTAATTTTCAAAAGCTATGCCATGCCATGTATGTCAAATATGTCAGACTGAGCTGTAGAGGGTTAAATGTTCCTTGGATAGTCATTTTCAGCCATTGCCATTCTTTCGTGATGCATGGATTTCAAGACCTTGGTCCTTTCACGAAATCAATAAGCATAATCATTTTATTGGTTGTTTTGTCAGTAAACATAGTTCATTTTTTGTTTACCCTATTTCTCATTGAGTATAAACAGCAATCAATGGTTGTTGTATTATTTTATTGTACCAGAGCAAGGCAGTGAGCCCTATTGGATTATCAAGAACAGCTGGGGAGAAGACTGGGGCAGAGATGTAAGTCTGTGGTTTCTGCTGTCATTTCAGTCTCATTTGAATGCAAACAGCACCAAGTCATCCAATTCAAATTTTGAGAAAACTGAAGTTTTTTTTATATAATATTTCTTATGTTTTGGTATATGGATGTATCCTGACTTTGCACATATTTTTGTCTGTATTTTAGTTCTTTTTCTGGGACTATGAAAAAATAATCAGGCCTTTGTAATTATGCCAGGTTGCATAAAAAAGAAAAGAAAAAAAGTGACTTAATTATTTAGTGCCATATGCATTGCTAACCCTGAATTATTGATAGTCAGAATATTGAATGATAGATGTGCAAAACTAAACATCTTGTTCCCTGATGTACAAATCCTGTTGCCTCAATGTTGACATTCTGACAAAGGTTTAAAATATACTTGAGTATTTACTTCCACTGAGTCATTCCCAGGTCCATAGTCAATATTAACATGTCTCTTATTATAAGACTGCAAACTAATTATAAATTAATTTTATATTGTGGTGTAATTCTTTTTGAAGAATATGGAACTCTTGTCTATATTTTGAAAAAGGAATTCCTAAATTATAATTTCTTTTTTTGTATATATTATTCCAAGGGCACCAGCACTCAGTGTCTTGTGATCAGCTCTTTATTGCATCTGTATCATTTTGATTATAAGATATATCTTGTTAATGGTCTTTGCCAGATTGTTGAGTATTACATATAACTTTTTGATCAGTATATCATTTGTAACCTTATTGTGTTTCTTCCTTTCCCTAGGGTTATTACTACATCTACCGAGGCGATGGATCTTGCGGTCTGAACACCATGTGTACCTCAGCTACAGTCGTGTGAGAAGGGGGCTATCAGAGGAAGAACTGAGAGATTATTAATTTCATTTTTGTTTTATTCTTATATTTTTTCCAGGACTTTTTAGTTTGATATAGGCCCCTGTCTTTAAAGCTAATTTATGCAGCTGTGAAAGAATCACTCCAGAATTTATTAAATCAGGTGCAGAAATCGTGTCACCTTCCCTGTTTGATCACTAAATGTCAGTTTTACAACCAAGCATTTGTCCACATTTGAAATATTGATTTGTTTTGTCGCAGAAATCAGAATATGCATAGAATTGTCTTACTTTGAGATTGAAATAATTTACATCAACATCAAAAATATGTCAGAGATGCTCATAGCTGAGATATGTTTTCTTATATAGCACATGGAATGAATATTTTGAATATTTTATTCAAAATAAAAATGCTGATGAACTGATTCTTTTTTCATTTATTCTTAGTAATCTCCACTTGTACATCTTTGTTTAATGATATGCTATCTGTTTGTCTGGTTTTTGCTATAGTCAGTTTAATGTTTTCAGTCATTTTGCACTATACTTTAGTGAAACATTGTCACAATTGTCAGCCAGATAAGTATTGATCATTGGGAAATTTTTCTTAAAATTGTACCTGTGAATGGTAAAATGTCACCAATAAGTTTGTGATAGATGCAGATGTCAGTCATGACAACATTTAGGAAAACTGAAAATGTAAATGTCAGAAAATGAATTCTTTTTATTCTGAATGTAAATGATTTTATTCCTCGATTTTTATTCAGTGTACTTAAAAATCAAGTAATGGCAACAGACTGATTTTTTTTAAAGTTTTTCGTTCTGTTTATATCATATCATGTTTATGAAGATTGAAATTTATTATTATGATATGTACTCTATTATGTATGTCTTTACAAGACATTCGTAACAGCTTTGGAGGGAAACCAGTCGATTTGGTCTTTCAGATCTGCTATGTGTTTGCACAGTGAACAAAGTTATGTGAATTTTTCTTATGAGTTAATCTGGAACCTTTATGGGAACATATTTTGGTCTCTCTCCACATTTTGCGACATACTAAAGGAACTATCCATTTTGAGGATGATCTGAAACCATTTTTTTTTTTCATGTTTATGATATACTTGATGATGAGAAAATATGCTTTGTGAAACAGACTGGTTCAAGAAATTTTCTCTATAGACAAAATTCAGGTAATTTAAGTAATACAAACCTTATTTATCGGTTTGGAGATAAGTGTATGAAGCATGTCGGGGTAGACTTCATACATTTGCTCTTCTAAAATGGTGTTCTGATATGTCTTGCATTATTGAGATGAAATGCTGATTATACAAAATATAAAAGAAAGAGAAGTTGGAAATGAAGTTTAATGATATGGTGAGTTTCCCGGTAACCTGATGTATTCAGGAATAATTTGGAAAATTGGATTTAAACAGTACAACATATTCTGTCCTATATAAATCCAACATTATTGGTCCATGTTCAGTATTGTTCTTCTGTATTTTATTTTTGTGTACATAACTAAATTTTTGTAGTCAGACAAGTTTTTTTTTTTTTTAGATGCAGCATATTGAAGCTAGCTGTGGGTGAAAACACATGGTAGCTGTGAGTTTTTACTTGAAATTTTTAATGGCTGTGTGCGTAGTGCTGTTTTGAAACCTATCTACTCCCTTCAGTTACTTCTGCATGTTCTGAGCATTATCTGTGACTTTCAAACTGAATATGAGAATTTTTGAAAGCTGATTTCAAGCTATGCAGTCCATCTGATTTAATTTTTTTGTGTGTTTTTTTGTAAGATCCCCAAAAGTGGTTTTTCGTATGGATTTGTGAATTTATTGTAGTTGTTAATGGTAATTGAAGGTTTTCCTTACTGATTTTTTAGCTGTTTTTATTTTTATTTTTTTTTTTTTTTACATCAGGTGGGCAACATAATGTCAGTTATATGTGATATTTTGTCGATAAAAAGAAAAAAGAAAAAACAATGCCTGATGACAAAATTGATATTGTTTATTTGAGTGAAAACTCATGGAATATTAATTTACTGTATTAGTCTCAAATTTCATTAATAACATAGCCACTGAGGCTAGTAGTAAAATATATGTTCCACCACGTATTACTTGATTTTTACAGGCATAAGCAAGGTCTGAATCACTTTGATGAGACAGTCTGAGACTCCTCCAAGAACTTGTTAAAAATTTAGCTGCCAGTTCGCATTCTAAGGCTTTCATGTCATCTGTTTTCTGTTACGTAAAATCAGAGAAAAAAAAGAGGGTGCTGCGTATCCTGTATCAACTATGCAGCCTTATCTGTCGTAAACAAGCTTTGAGAAAATGGAGCCTGTCAGGTCAGAGATAAGACAAGTGGGAAAACCCTGCGTCAATAGGCCTGGGTCACAGGAAATGCTAGCTTGACAGGTGAAAGTGGACCATGGGAAAAACCACTGGAGCTGACCCAGAATGTCCTATCAAAGTTGGAGTAATGTCAGCTTTTCACTTCAGCATCTAGACTACGTTCATAATATGTGCCATCAGACTTTGTGACTTGCCTCTCTTTTGTCAGCTTTTTCTTTTACAGACTATTTCATTCTGCAAATGCAGTGAATGGTGATTATCTTTTCTGGAAGGAGGAAGCTGAAATAATTAGCTCAATGAATCTGAATCTCTTCATTGCCACAGCTGTAACTACACATGTATTGGAATCTTAGGAACTCATTTTAGATTCTTAGATCTGACTTCCGCAGTTTTTACTGAGCGGATAGGAAATAACTTAAGGCAGTGTTAATATGTCGGCTTGACTTCAAGAGACAGAAAATGCCTACTGGTTTCAAAACCTAAAAGGCAGAAATGTTAGTCTAAAAAACTTTTGTTCAAAAGGTACTAGAAGCCGAAGATACTGATTAAGTTAATATCATTTTGCATCTGGCTTCTGGTGTTAAAGTGATGGAGCAGAGATACATGTATGTCATGAAGTGAAAACTACATATTACACAATATGGAACTTAGAGAGAGGGAATAGGGATCAAAACAAAAGGGGGAGAAAATGAAATTGCAGATGTCATAAAACCCACTCTCAATTTCAGGTTACATCACACTATGAACTGTTTTGAGAAAGCAGGGCTTGGCTTTTTGGTGGGGTTTTTTTTTTTTTTGGAGGGGGTTGTTATCATGAGTTTTAAAACCACTCTTATTGTTTCTCAAGAGTTTTAAAACACCCTAGTTGTTTGTCTGTAAAAGTTTTAATGAAACATAGGCCAAATTTATGGCACGATGGAAGATAAGATTGTTGAATTATGGTCCAAATTATTGGCTTGTTTTTGCCCTGCACTGTTTTTCACAATGAGCTTTAGTGAAGATAAATTGCTGTTGGAAAAGTCACAAGCCTCTGTTTTGTTTTGTTTTTTTTTCTTCTTCAATTGTTTTTAATACAAATGTACATGATGTAAATGTGTGTCCCCCTTTTTTTTTTCTTGCTTTTTTTTTTTGACATATGGTGTAAACGTCGCTATTAACTTTTGATTATTGGATAAGCCTATAGATGCAGATAGAAAAACATGCTCACCTAAGTGATTTTAAGCAACTATGATTCTTTATTCCTTGCCCCTTCACAGAGAGACTAGAGCTTCACATGCCTGTGCACTAGCGTTGCACATTATAGCCAAAGGCTTGGGTTGAATTTTTCTTTTTAAATCACAACGACATTACAAAATACAATCGTTACCTGCTTTAAATGTTTTGTAAGATCATTAATTTGAGTTTCTTGGCTTACACAAAGAATAAAGCACTTCTGAATTGTTCAGAAGAATTTGGATACATCTTAATATCCTTAACCAGTTGCCACCCATTTGGCAGAAATGTTATTTGTGAGAAAAAAAAAAAAAGTCATTTAGGTTGAAGATTTTGGGATACATTTTGGAAAGAGATATATTGCTTTGTTGTTTCTTTTTTCTTTTTTTTTTTTTCCTGAAGTCATATTTGCCTTACTCGAGATATCCAAAGTTGAATTTGAATAAAGAAAGTCACATTCCCAACTTTAAATTTGAGTGATTCGCTTTCTTATGCATTGTAATTGTTGAAGTCTTTCATCTGTTTCTCTGCCCATTTGTCTGTCCAGTCAGTCTTCTAGTTGTCTATGTTCATACTTTTCCACATTCAGCTGTGCCTATCTCCATCTCTCTTTGGTCTCTCCATTGCATATGTATATAGTAACTGTTCTGCCTTTCAGTTTCTTTCATTTTTTTGTTCCTTGATCCAACTATCGGTTTATCTGTTTTTTCCACAGTAGACCTAAGCCTGCCTCCATTTCACTCTCTCGTCTCTCTATTTCCTCTGCAGTCTTTGTATGTGTACCTGTCTGCTTGTCTGCCTACCTGTCAGTCTGTCTATCCGTCTGGATATCTGTCTATCTGTCTGCCTATGTCTGGCGGGGCCAGCTGTCCGTTTGTCTGTTTATTCGTTTGCCTGTATGTCTGTCTATGTTTGTCTGCTTGCCTGTTTCACTATCTGCTTGTCTTTTCTGTTCCGATTTCCTCGTGACGTTCACCTTCCGTAACCCATAGCAAACAGTTTTAGTTTTAATGAAAGAACTTAATTCTCTTAACCCTTTCCATGTGGAATACAAGAGCATAAGGTAGTACTGTTATTTAATAAGCAAATCATTCTTTTGATAATAGAAGAAAACAAAACTAGTAGATAGCGGATAGGCATGAATATAGGTAATGCATGTACGCAGGTAGATAGGTGAGGGGTTGGGCAGATAGAAATAGGTGTGTACACAAGTACAAGGACGGACGCATGGAAAATTGACAGATACATATACATGTATACATGCAGATAAATTGATAGATAGACAGACACACAGATGGACGAATGGACAGATGGATGGATGTTTGAATGGATGGGTGGATGGATGAATGGATATAAATGAGCTTATGAGTGCCTAAACAAAACGAAAATTATATCAGATGTGTCGGATGGCACTCGCCTGCGTAAGCTGCTGATGACTACGCAGATTGGCACACAGTAGTCACTGTTGAAAGGTTGCAATTGGGTGTATGAAGCTTACACGATCCTGGGTTGCTATGGAATAGAAAGAGGGCTGTTGTATGTTCAGATATTCGGAATATTTACTCCTTTGACATAAACTATGACAGCACTTAAGTCATCATTGCAAGACAGCTTGAACTTATATCTATCTATCTATCTATCTATCTATCTGTCTATCTATCTATCTATCTATCTATCTATCTATCTATCTATCTATCT
>JBCEWB010275407.1:670-41983 GCA_039654565.1 Peronia peronii
GTTTGGTTTTTCACCTCTTTTTTTTTCCCTTCCTTCCCCCCCCCCCCCCCCCCCCCAACCGCTCTTCCGTACATGAATACACGCACATACTCATACATGCGGATAGCGAAACAATCACCACATCAGCTGTGCAAATGATAATAGTAATATTAGTAATAATATAATGGCAAGATTATGATCACAATTAATTATGGCCCAGTGATATTGCCTTGTTATTGCGGGTGCACCGCCCTCACATCCTCGTGCAAACCCAGTGTACCAGACAGTCCTGTACGTACGTAGTGTACACTATGAGCGCACGTTGTGCACTGCGTGACTCACGGGACAAACATACACAAACACGTTAGTTTGTTTACCTGGCCGAATAGACTGTATGTGATCTGTTTATTTTACTGCTTACCCTTGTATGTCTATCCTTCTTTCCTGGTCCTTTCTTCCTTCTTCCATCCTTTCTTCCCTCCGTCCTCCCTTTTTTCTTCCTTTCCTGGTCTTTCCTTCCCTCTTTTCTTTCTTCCTTCCCTTCCTGCCTTTCTTGCTTCATTCCATCCCTTCTTCTTTCTTTTGCATCTCCCTTCCCTTCATTTCTTTTGGTTTTCTGGTTTTCCTCCCTTCGTCTGTTCCAGTTATTCTCATCCTCTTATCTTTCTCACTCTCTCCATATTCCAGTATCTATCCCTCTCTGACGGATTTCACCGTTACCCGGTCTCTCTCTCTCTCTCTCTTTCTGATGTACATGACTGTTAATATGCCGCCCTTTCTCTCTACCCTTTCCATTCCTTCCCCACCTTCCTTGTTTTTTTCCACTTCAACCTTTTCTTTTACAGCCTTTAATGTTATCCCCCCAATTCTGTTTCCTTTTTTTGCCCAGTACGTGAATCTCTTCCAGTCACGACACACACCCCCTATCCTCTTCAATTAGATGTACATAGTAAGCTTACTATATACGCCTAGCCCTCAATCCGTCCGATCCGTTCTTTCTTCTTTCCCTAATCTGTGAGTCGTTTCCCTCCCTCCCTCCTAACCCCAACATAATGCATACAACAACCCCTTGTCTTCACCCGCTCCGCCCGATTTCTCCCCCCCCCCCAAAAAAAAAAACACGGCCTAGTCTGTGCCTTTTTTTTTTTTCATTTATGTATGTCTTTTTTTGTGTCTTTTTCTTTTCTTATGTATGTCTTTTCCTTCTCTCCCTCCCAACCATGACATGACATAATATACACACTACACAGACACACTTGAGCTTTACATCAACTTTTCTCTCTTGTGGGTGGATCATCTTTGTTTCTCCCCCTCCCTCGCACCCTCGCTCATTCTGGCCGGGGTACTTGGGTTCTAAATTCACCGCGCTCACACGTGACTCTTTGCTGTTTGAGATCAACTTAGATCCCGTTTTTTTTTTTGTCAGGGACGAGAATTAAGAGTGTGCTATTACAAGCGTTCATTCCTACGGCAAACGTACACTTAGAATAGTCTACGCTGACCTGTTCCATAGTTTACACAGTTTTAATATTACATCATCAACAGTGTAAGGTATTTTGCCTTTGTTAGTGTCATGTTTTTTCATGTGTTATTTTAATTCTAATTTTCTTTAGATTTATCTCGCTGTTTTTTTGTTTTATTGTTGTTGTGTTTTTAAATAAACTGTCTTATCCACCCAGTCAGTCATTTGTCTGCCTACCTTACTTACCTATCCCACCGATCCATGTCTCTAAACCCCCCCTCCCCCCATCTGCTC
The DNA here is from genome assembly GCA_039654565.1 of Peronia peronii. Taxonomy (NCBI): domain Eukaryota; kingdom Metazoa; phylum Mollusca; class Gastropoda; order Systellommatophora; family Onchidiidae; genus Peronia; species Peronia peronii. The sequence continues at coordinate 2,406 of JBCEWB010275407.1, forward strand.
ACTTATCCGTCTGCCTGCCCACCTAACTATTCTGCCTACCTGCCAACCTACCTACCTACCTAGTACCTACTTACCTACCTACCTACCTACCTACCTGCCTGCTTGCCTGCATACCTACCTACCCACCTACCTGCCTACCTACCCCCTCCCTCCCCCCTCTACCTACCTACCAACCTGCCTGCCTATCTACCTACTTACCTACCTGCCTACCTATCTGCCTATCTGCCTACCTATCTACCTACCTACCAGCCTACCAGCTGACATACATGCCCGCCTTCCTACCTGTCTACCTATTTACCTGCTAACCTTCCTGCCCACGGACCTACCTCCTTGCCGAGTTGTCCATCTTCCTACCTGCCTGCCTGCTCGTTTGTCTGACTGCTGTCTGCCAGCTTATCCCCTGACCAGAAGATAAATAGTCAGGCAGACAGACAGGGACAATACATGTTCTTTGTGTTTGTGCCTGTTTTAGGGACTCTGCACATCCCAGACACATTTGTATATGTAAACATACACACACACATACTAAACTGATCTTGTGGACTCATCCTTTGTGACATTCTTCCCCCCTCCCTGTTACAGAATGATGTGGAATGTGCAGGCTGTTGACACACTTGTACATAATAATATATGTTTTCCTGGTCATAAATTTTACTTTGTGTCTCACCTGTGCATTCTCATGTCTTTTTTTCTCATCTACCTTTGTTTCAGGGAGTAGATAAAATATATGACCCAGCCACATGTCTTTACTGCATGAATAAATAGCATCACAACATAATTATGTATCATCTGAAGTTTCTATGTCTGTGCCAGTTCTTGCCATATGTTTCTCCTGTCAGGCTGTTACTGTGTGACATATCTATGACTGAAATGTTATGAACCAGAAATTTCAGTTTGTCATAAAAAATTTAACTGTCTGCCTGTTTTCTTAACAATACATAAATAATATGAAGACAAATTCGTGTACTAATGTTGCCATTTTGGTCTTTCTGCTCTCCAGCTATCTCATTTTTCAACCATGTGAACCTGATCTATGGGGTGGTCTCTGAGTACTGCACATCCGAGTCCTGCCCTTCCATGACAGCACCAGACAATGTGTAAGTGGACAGTGCATCAGAGTACAGAGTAGACGAAGTGCATATTTATTGTATGATATCTGATATATAGTAGCTTGAGGCCTCTGGTCCCAGAAATGTCAGTAAAAGCTGTTAGATATTTGTGAAGATATTAATATTTATGTTAAAGCAATGACAGGTTATGCTGTGAGGTAAAATAATATTTGTCCCATGTTATTACATTGTATCCTGTCTTAGAGGAAATGATAAGGTAAAGTATAATGAATGGTCCTTTATTCCGATAAAAACCCTTTGATACCTTGTAAATCAAAATTATAATTGTCTTTTGTCATGAATTGGCGTTGGGCTACTAGTTTTATTTAGTCTTTGTGTTTTGAAATTTGACTAAACTATGAAAGTTTTTGGTTGAGAGACACCTGAATAGATAAGTAGGATTTAAAAAGAGATGCTGTCTAAAATCAATACATTTAATTTTATGGACACTGATGGAGTTCATACCGAATACAAAAGAGCATCCTCTAGAACTATAAAGATTTCCTAATTAGAACCCTGGGTGGGGAAGACACATCAGTCTGTTGTAGTTCATGTGCCTAGGCTAACTGTTTCTCTCTCTTGACCATTCAGCCAATATTTCTGGTATGACGACAAAGGCAAGAAGACCAAGCACACTGCGGCCCAGTACATTGATTATGTCATGACGCATATACAGAAAGTCATCAACGATGAATCCGTCTTCCCAACAAAGTTTGGTAGGTGTTTAATTTCATAATCTTCATGTCAGCCACGATGGGTGGCACCATCACATGAAGGAACATGAAGGGAACAACAAACTGTACATCTTAAAAATACAGTTTGTCACATGTATGTGGAGGCTCCAGGGAAACCAGTCATGTGGTGAACATTTTCATCTTTGAGTTGAATACCAGTCACTTGAGTTATTATGTGCCATGCATTTTGATGCCTGTTCAGGCTTGGTAGAGGTAATTCTTGTTACTGTTTTTATTTTTTTTTCTCCAAGAATTTTTTGAACTATCAAGAATAACTGTTGAGAAAAATGTATTTCAGTGTTTCTTCCATTTGACAACTACTCACCGTTTAGTGGGCTTTTTCAGAATGCTGCACATACTGTCTCAGTAATTGACCAGATTCATCTTGACACTTCTCAACAACTGCCTTCCTTTTGAGGGTTAAGCCAGTATGACCCTTTCTTGCATTTCAGACAGAATTGAATAAGATACAAAAGGCTGGCTCCATTTACAACAACATTTTGATGGGAATCAGGACTTTCCTATCAGCCAACTGATTATAAAATAATTACCAGAATTTGTTTGTTTGTTTGTTTGTTTATTGATTTATGTAGTGGTTACATATCAGGAAGAGAAAGACTGTAAAGCTTTGGTAGAAAGTAGGGATGTGAAATCGTGTCCCCCTTTTTCAAATATTTTTTTAATTTGTGCATAATCACGTATTTATTTGAAGTTTGAGGGCTGTAATCAGCGATGGCTGTTGACAGGTCAAAAGGGATTAGCAGTTGTGAATATTTCTAACTAGTCAACTTTCTGTGTCTTCTTCAGGCCACACCTTCCCCCCAGATCTGGAGTCCATAGTCAAGCGAATTCACAAGTACTTGTTCCATGTGCTAGCCCACATCTACCATGCACACTACCGACTCCTGCGCCAGCTGGGCTTGCATGCCCACCTCAACACACTCTTCACACACTTCATGGTTTTTACCTCCAAGTTTGACCTGGTGCAAGACAAAGAGTCGGACATTCTCCTCCATCTGTTCTCCCTCCTCCTCAAGAACTTGGCAGACCCCGCCCAGAACCCCACATTGCGGGAAGGGCTGGGTATAGGGGAGGGAGTTCTAGGACCACCCTATGATCACAAACCCAAAGAAACAACAACAACACCAACAACAACAATAACAACTGGCAACCCTGAGGACTCCTGTCATGGCAGGTCCGACTCTACCTCCAAGTCCCGCCAACGACTCAGTAATGGTAGTAGCAATCTCAGCTCAGCTCACTGTGATACAAACTCAGCTGATATGGACAGACACAGAGAGCATAATAGACTCAAACGCAATTCCTCATCCACAACCTCACCCAGTCTCTCATCTCCGTCCTCCACCCTCCTCTCGGCACATGAAGGAGGAGGGGATGTTGAGATGGAGGCAGATCCCTCCAAGTCACCCTCGGAGTGGTTGTCCAACCTACAAGTCTCAGCAACTTGATGCTGGCCCGGACCCTTGCGTCCACTATACCCGATCTTTCAATTTAGTTTTTTTTTTCCTTGTTAATGGTGTAGTTAGTCACGCTGTGCGACTAGCGATAGAATCCACAGGCCTTTTTTTTGTGTGTATGTTTGTCTTTTTTTTTTTATCCCCCTTCCCGTGCATGTGCGTGTTTGTGAGTGCAATTTTACTCTGACTAAATCCTGACAGGCAGACATGATATAATGTTCTCTCTCTGCCTGGAAAGAGAGAGACTGAATATTTTCCTTCAGCCAGTCAAATTACTGAATGCCATATGGATCAAAAGAACATGACAGTGCATTCATGAACCAAAGACCTTTTTGGAAGGATATATATGTGCAATAGTATCAGAATCCTTCTGGATAATAAGAAAGGAGGGGATTTTGGCTGAACTCTGATCAGCAGCATGACACGAGGATTGTAACTAAAGCACATGTACACATGTATCTTCATTGAAATTGCTGCCAGCATGTTGCTGAGGCATACAAACATCACACATTTATATGTTTGCAGACTGACTACACTAGTTTTTTATGACATACTTCAGGTTTTCATGGGATGAGCATTGTACGCTGACCACTATGGGCAAATTTAATTCAGACCAGATCATCTGAGGAAGCTCATTGGTCCACTGAAGTCGTTTGGAAAGGAATGGTTACAGTGGCAAGGGAGATAAGCCAACAGACAATTCTGACCGATTTACCCGGAAGAGTTGTGTCCCATACCTGCAGGATTTCCTCCTTTATACCAATTACAACTGAGACTTCGCATAATCTGTTGCTGTTGTTGTTGTTTATTGTTTGTTCTGTTTTTGTTTAATTGTTGTTATATATTTTCTGCTTTATGTAGAACTAATATTTGGAAGGTGCTTGAAGCAGTAGCTACTCTAATTGTAATATTTTGACCTTCTCTGTGTTTCCTATTGTACATGCATTTTTTTGTTTCTCCTTGTGCCTCTGATAGTGAAGTGGAAATCTCTGGAGGAATATGAACTGTCTGGTTACTCAACAATCTAGTTTTTGTGAATGCAGATGGTTCAGGTTTTCTTCGTTGTTATGTGTTTCTTAACAGCAGATGCTCATAAAATCAACATGGTCTCAAAACTGCTCTTGATTAATTGATTTAAAACAAAAAGGTCATGACATTATTGGTAGGATTTGACATTTGTTAACATTTATCGTGTGATGCCTGAGTGGTCAAGTTGTGTTTATCTTGGGTTTCATTGTTTGTTTCCTTGTAAAGGAGAATAGGAGGGTGAAGTTATGAAGATTGTTTATGATTGTTCATGGTGCTTGAATAAAGCCAGAAAATCACAGTCAGATTTCACCCAGTTGAGCATATGCAAATTCCAGTCCAGTTTGATGGTTCTCAGATTTTGTCAGGGCTCATCCCCTTTCCTCAGACATCTTTACCTCTCCCTTCATAAGCATTATGTAGAAAAGCCATGTATTTAGAGATTCAATCATGTCATCATTCTGAACAAATTATTGAGCTATTCAATCCCAGATATGCTTTCCCATCCCCTTTCCACTATCACCTTTCTTTTCTCACTATTTTGTCAGCCCTCCTCTCTTTTCCATCCTTTCCCCAGTGGCTTTGATCAGAGGTTGTGCATGTTCTAGGAGCTGCAGATCGGTGGGATTGGAAGTGATTCTGCTATCCTTGACAAGTACTGCCATCATGCTGGATTTTGGTTAAAATAGGCAATGTGACTCAGGGTGAACAAGCTCAGTCAACATGACCAGTAGCTGTTAGTGGCATTAACCAAAAGCCAGCTATAGAGATGATTGATATTCAGCAAGTTGGTTTGCAATACAGCTGTGTTCAGAAATTTGTCATGATAGGATCATTGCAGTGGAAAATTTATCATTTGCTAAGCTGTAAGGGCAACAAAACACTGGCACAAAGTAATTTGCTCAAAATATAAATAGAAGGCTTCCTGTAAGATAGAATTTCTTGCAAAATGCTCCATGTTGATTGTCAGTGATCAAGGAAGTTGCAGATTAAATGTTTATCATATACATATACAATAGAGATGTAACTATTATTACCCCAGCACAAGCAGCTTACAGGAGACGTAATGTTCAGAGTTCAACTTCAGATTCATGCTATCTTATTATATCCAGTTGATGAATTTTACAATAGTATGATTTTAATCCTTTTAGGAATTGGTGTTAAATACATTGTCATGGTCATTTCAACTCTAGTTGGAAGCTTATCATCCATGCAGGCATGTCCAGAAGGAATGTTTAATTTATATCCTGTCCCAGCACCCAGTGATGGCTGGTGCATCACACTGATGATGTCAGTGAAGTGAATTTTACCCTTAGAAATACTCCAGCATAATCTTCATGCAACTTCTCTGTAGACAGACTTATTGATATGCATCATGCTTTTTTTTTTTTTTTTCTCCGCTTGTTATTATATTTGTTATCTTCTAAGGACAATTTTGTCGGTGTCAGAAAGTTTGAGCTGTCACCAAATTGTTTTTTTGTTTTCTCTCTGTGCGATAGCACAACTATTTCTTTTTGTTCTAACAGAGGTTGAACATGTTATCATGTTAAATTCACTTATTGCTTATCTCTCCATTCACATCCTCTGTAGTTTGTCAGTTTCTCTCTCTGTTTTAACAGAGACTCATTCCACTCATCAACTTTCTCATATTTGCAAACTTCATCTTCTTTTCTTCTTGTAGGATTTAGAAATTGTTTTTTTGTTGTTGTTGTTGTTATTGTTGTTTTTGTTGCGCACTGATCACTCCACACCAACCATAGTTGTGAATCCGAAATACTGCTCTCTAGAAGCAGAAAATATTCTTCAATAATTCCTTGTCTTGACAAAAAGCATGCCTAACTTTTACAGTATGTCTGGCCAATATAGGTACATCTGTGTCTATTGATGTTGTTTGGTGGCTAAATTATTGGAAAGATTTCATTTCATTTGGGTAAGATGTTATTGATGCAAATGAAAAATTCTGTTTAATGTATCAAGTGTAATGTTAATCTCTAAGCTTAAAGATTGAAAGAAAAACAAAAAAAAATCACTTTGCATCAGAGTCTTCATGTTGTGAGCTGAGGACTAGACAGATGTTTGCAGGCATGACTTCAGCATGACTGTTACAAATTACCAAAAGACAGGAACCCAAATTTTGTGATCCTGTGGGATCAGATCTCAGCCAGGTTCACTTCACAGCTACCACACTGGTCAATCCAACATTATGTGGATATAATCAACAGAACCTGGTGTAGGTACAGAATTCATCATATCACAAACTTTTTTTGTTGTATATTTTAAAATCACATTTCTATGATCATGTAGCTACTTACATACTATGTATGCTGAAACTTTTGAATTCATTGTCTCAAAAATGGAGGTGATAACATTATAGCAGCCTTTTCAAGCGTTTGTGAAGAATTCACTATGCTCTGGAAAACAGAGCTGCCTTTGCCTTTGTTTCATAGAGAGGCAGAAACAGAGAGAGAGATCAGTGCAAGAGAGAGAGAAAATGAGAGAGAGAGAAAGCCATGCATGTGAGAAAGATGGGAGGAAGTGGCCCTAGAGCATGAAGGAAGTGAGAACAAGAGATTTCAGCATAGGTCATAAAGTGCATTGTCTCTCGAGCCATATAACCATTCCAATGAGCAATGTTGTGACTAAAGGCCAGGCTGACCTGTATGACGAGGCTACCACACTCAAGGCCTACTCATGTCGATCTATGGTGGCATACACATCAGAGAAGGACCCTTGCTCTTCAGTCAGTGGGCAGATTTATGCTGACCGTTGCCTCCTCAGTCCTTGTGACAATTTCTGCTTTTATTTGTAAATTCTCACTAACATATTGAACACTTGGCTTGCCAAGAACTAAAGAACAAATCCTGAGCTCTGGAGCTGCCTAGGAACACCATATTTGTTGTTTGCCTGCTTGTATTTCTATCATCAGTATTCCCATCTTCCGTGGTAGTCTGTCAGACTGTTCCTTATCCATATTGTTTCTGCATCTAATGCTTTTTGATATCCCAGACTCAATCGTTGAGCATCGTCAGAGAGTTGAGCAGCAGTAGAGTGGCTAATGGTGAGTGAGTTTCGGTACTGGGAAACAGTGCTGCACTTCAGTAGCTGTTCAGTGAATTGAATATGTGCTTTAAAATGGGATGACATCTCTTGAATTCCTGGCTCAGAGCCTCTTCCTGTCGTTGGCTATATGGAAGTAGTAGAGGATTCTCCAAATTTTTTAGTGAGTCATAGTTTGTCTTGCTAGATTAATATATAGCCCTGGCATCTCAAAGCCAGGTTCTCAGCCTTGTCGAGCAGAGAGGCAGCAAGGGTCCTTTCTCTCCTGCAGCCATTGCAGTATCAACATGATGATGATTTATTTCAAGTCTTTCATTTACCAAGACAGTGCTTTGGGTACTGATATCAGGTTTCATTGGTAATGTTTTTTTGTGCTGCACATCATTTCTTTGCGCTGCCGCCCCGCCCCCTCAAGATATGGGATTCTGCACTTGTATGTTTACATGTCACTTGTTTGTTTGCTGTCAGTACTGAGAGTTTGAATAATTTCTTCCATGGTTTTATTACTATAGGTAGGCGTGTGTCATCTGACAGCTGCCATCATTTTTAAAAAATACATCATATGCTGGTTATTTTAACTGCATATACTGTATTTTTAAAAATGACGGCAGAGTAATGGATAGCCTGGACTGTATGGCAGCTGACAAGACACAACCCATGTGTTTGATATGTGGCTTCGCTGTCAGAATGTGACTTAGGGGCTGAAAATCACATGGATGAAACAGAGTATAAAAGATTTTGAAAGCAAGATCTGTTGGACATGGCATTGTTGTATATGTAGATTTATATTTGTTGTATAGTTGCCCTTCTTCCCCCTATCAATCTCCATCATGAGCAGCATAAACTTTCTCCTGATAGACGGGTAAAAGCTTTCAACAGTAGGGCTGCTAGTAACTAATACATGTATGTAGCATTTGTTGGTAGTTTAGCAAAAAAGATAAGCTCAAACCTTTGGTCAGACTTGCAGGGAAAGGATTTTGTCAGAAACTGAGGAAACTGCCACTGACGATTGTCTGACACAACACTGTATGTCACAAAGAAGCACAGTACAGTTGCTTAGATTAGCACACATATGTATAGTTCTATATAAATAATCATCTTTAGTGCATGTAACTGGCTGTCTTGGCCACTGTCTTACAAGTACATCATGTATGTAGTTATCTTCAGCATATAATCTTTTACTTTCTAAGAGACAATGATCAGTCATACCATTAGCAACTAACTACTTAGCAAATGCATGTAGACAAGCTTTTTTCTACACTTCATGTGTATGTCTGTATGAGTGTGTAGGAGGTGTCATTTCAAACTAATAATTAATCCTTAGATCATGTGGAACCGGTTTCTAGCACAGTTAAGTGAAAAGAAAAATACTGTCGGTTTATTTGCTGATGTGTGAAAAGAAAGTTCTAGTGCTAAGCAAAGAGAAAGTATTTGGGTGGCATGACAGCCGTCTTTATGCTGTTTGTTGATATTAATATACTGGATTAATATAATTATTGGTTGGCAGTTATGAGGTTTGATGTTGGAGACATCCCTGAAAAATGAAAATATACAGTAGCTAGTCTGATGGTGAAGATGATCTACCTAAGTATGGTGAAAGACTAGGGAGATGATAGTTGATAGAGCTAACTGAGGAAGATATTACTATCTGATAAGGGAAATGGGATCAGATCAGAATTAGAAACTTAACTGTCACCAGTACTAGAATTTTTGAACTATGAAAAATAGATTTATATAGATAATTGTATCAAACCTTCAGCTACAACAGTGCTGTAGACATTTACATGTATCACAGCTTGGTAGTGTTTGAGTTTGTGGGCATAGTAGGATGGAAGCTCCTCAGGGCCAAAGCCAAGTGTTCATATCTGTAGTTAGACATACTAGAGTATAAAACCGTCTCATAATATCAACTGCATTGTTATTTAACCCTAAAAATGTCTATAATGACCACTGAAGTGACTGTTTCTACTAGGGTGTGTATGCTTGTTTGTGAAGTTACAATTTAGGCTTAAAGACAACACTAGGTGATAATCTTGTCACTGCATTGTAGGACATTTACAAAAGATCTTCGATATGAAAAATATAGTGAGTGAGTTTTGATTAAGTCGGCCCATTCACACTTCTAGAGCTACCCCAGTAATAACTCTACTATTACTGCTGCTGAACATATGAATCTGTCAGTCTCAGTACTTCTGGTCATAAAGGGGAAGCGAAGCAACCTTTTTTTCCTAGTGCTCAGTGGGTTGCTGTGCACCCCACCCATTCTCGTGCACCCTCTCTCCTCCTCCCCTTAACAAGTCAAGCCTCAGCATTCCGGAACACGGCAGCCATTGGTAGGGGCCAGTGATATTAGAGAGGTAGGCTAGTGAGAACAATGTGTCCAGACTTAGGCAGGCAAAGTTGGGAAATGTGGGATTCATGAATCACTGCCGCCTATGTTCAGACACGATTTGTATTTCTGACGTCCAGCTAACATATGGCCTTCTGCGTGAGTTTTTTTCTCCATAATTTCTGGTAGTCGACTGTCACCAGATTGCAGTTGTTTGATTTGAGTGGACATTGTTTGTATAGTAGATTTTGCTTTGAAGGTAATGACACAAAATGTACTAGGTTGTACTTTCTTTTTCTGCCCATTTATTTTATGATCCATTATGTCTGTTTCAAGTTTTGTTCAGATTTTGTTTATATACATAATAATGTTATGCATTATTGCAGCAGATAATTTCAGGTTTATTCCTTTGTTTTTTGTAACAAAGTATGGCTTTTGTTTTGAATTGCTTTTGGCTTGTAGAATACACATATGCTATTTAGGGCAGTGTTTTTGCAATCAGGTTTGGAATGCATGATGGTGTAAAAGATAGAAGAGGAGTGCAGTTGTCTGTATACCATCAGAGCTTTGTGGCAATCAAAGTGAAGCTAAGATAGTGTGGCAGTCAATGATAAAATAACACAGTGTGGCCTCTGTGGATTAACATTGTGTGGCTAAATGGAAATCAGTGGAGAAATAGTTCTGCATAGCTGTTTGGCTAGGCTGTGAATGGGGAAATATCGCTCTGTGACTGTGTTGCTGTCATGGGGAAATACTGCTGTGTGGCTGTCAATGGGGAAATAATGCTCTGTGATTGTGTGGCTGTCAGTGGGGAAATAATGCTCTATGACTGTGTAGCTGTCAGTGGGGAAATAATGCTCTGTGACTGTGTGGCTGTCAGTGGGGAAATAATGCTCTGTGACTGTGTAGCTGTCAGTGGGGAAATAATGCTCCGTGACTGTGTGGCTGTCAGTAGGGAAATAATGCTCTGTGACTGTGTGGCTGCCAGTGGGGAAATAATGCTCTGTGATTGTGTGGCTGTCAGTGGGGAAATAATGCTCTGTGATTGTGTGGCTGTCAGTGGGGAAATAATGCTCTGTGACTGTGTGGCTGTCAATGGGGAAATAATGCTCTGTGACTGTGTGGCTGTCAATGGGGAAATAATGCTCTGTGACTGTGTGGCTGTCAGTGGGGAAATAATGCTCTGTGACTGTGTGAATGTCAGTGGGGAAATAATGCTCTGTGACTGTGTGAATGTCAATGGGGAAATAATGCTCTGTGACTGTGTGAATGTCAATAGGGAAATAATGCTCTGTGACTGTGTGAATGTCAGTGGGGAAATAATGCTCTGTGTAGCTGTCAGTGGAGAACACAACCAGAAATCCTAGTCGTCAAAATTTTCTTGATTTGTGAGCTGAATTATGTTTGACTTTGTCAGACTGTGATCTGAAAATTCATGGAAGGTCATTTTGTCAGATTTAAACTTGATATGAAAAAGACAGAGAGGTTACCAGCTGCAATCTAATAAATGTAGCTTTTCATTTATGTTATTTCATGGTGAGGACTATGTATTGTAAAATACATGTATCTATAGTAGGAGTAAGTTCAAAAGAGGTCTACACATAACTGAGTACAACAGATAAGATGGGAAGAGCATTGGTTTATCTGTGCAGAAAATGAAAGCTAGAAAATGTTTGTGAAAATGTGTGAATGTGCCATAATTATTCCACTTAACCATATCATGAGTTCTTCCCCTCCCATTGATTGCACTGGGTCTAGGGACAGTCTGCGTAATTTATCACTAGATAGGTGGTCAATTTTTCATTTGTTTTTTTTTTTGTGTGTTTTGTGAGCCGTTGTGAGCCAGCACGTTATTTGTTTTACATCACAAGATCCAAGATAGTCATCATTAATGTCTGTACCAGATTGAATAATTATATGTAGGCCTATGCCCAATTTCAGTTTGACTTGATTCAGATTGTTACCCAGATATGCGGAGATATGTTCACATGTAATCATCTGATAGCTGAATTGTGATATACTCAAGCTTCGGGTTCATCTATGTATTGTTTGTTGCATTGTAGTAGTTTGTATGTAGACTCACAAACTTTCCATTCAGTTTTAAAGCTGAGTCCATGTTCAGTCTCATATAGAAGTAATTATCATTCTCAACAGAATTATCCTGACATTCACTCTAAAAATTCATTTAGCTGATACATATTGGTGTTGCAGTGCAGAATTTCTATCTCAGCAACAGTTTTTTTTGTTTTTCAGTATTTAAGTTGTTGCAAAGAAAACTTGACATTAGTCAGATTGTTTCCAGTTATGGGCAGATTTATGCTCATATTTGCCTTGTGTTTCCATTTTTTGAGAGAGCTTATTACCGATGTATGGCTTGTGGCCAGTCGGAATGAGCAGTTTGACCCAAACAGAGAAATCAGAAGTTGGATGTGATGAAGATGTCTGATCTAGATGTTATATTGCAGAAATCGAAAGGACATTCTTTGAATAAGAAAATGTTGCTCTTATGGACAGATGTGTGGTGAATACTCAGCATTATGTGCTGAACTGTTGATACTTGCCAAGTTTTCTCCTGATTTCTGTTGGTACTGAAGGGTCACCTCCTGTCTCTCCAGTTTGCAGTCTCTCTTGCTGCAGTCAAGCAAGCACAGAACTATTTTCATTACATGACGGTCTATGAATTAAGTATTGAGGTTTTGCGTGATAGTAATAATTCAGTTATGGTGGAAAATCGACATACAATTTATTTTTGACTGGCAGTAAGACATTCATGCATAACAACTGACTCTGTTTCAACTCTATTTTAAGTAATACTATGTTCCATGGATTTTTCAGTTGAGATCTTTCTGTCATAAGCAGATGTATTTATTGTTATAGAAGATATTGTCTGTCATTATTGTCTTTGAACTGTTCTGCAAACGCTGGGAAGATAGGTTTTTGAGTATATTTAGTCATCTAGAGTTATAAAGGGCAAAGCAAAAGTTATGGCTCGGAAGAAAAAAGATGGGTTGAATGCTAAAAATGGGTAATTTTCTCTCAGTGCCTGTCAGTGTCACTGAAGCTAACTCTGCTTTTGCTTTTATGTTGCCAGTCCTTCTCATATGTATTATAGGAAAAGAGAAGTTCCTCATGGAGGTGAACATTTTTTTTCCCCCACCTACTTCGCCTGACAGATGTAGTTTAATATGTACATGTAGTTCACTGATCTTGTGGTCAGATCTACGTTGCAAGAATTTCAAGCTGAAGGCGTTGTCTTATTTTTAACTATTTTTAGTGCACTGCTTTCTAACATACATGTAGGTGACCTAGAGTATGAAGCAGTGATTTCTCATAAAATTAGAGTGTTGGATGAAACGTGGAAATTCTTGCAGTGATGTTTCCAGAGCTAGAATGTTTTGTGAAGCTGTAATTTATCTTGAAACTAGATGTATAATGTTTCCATGAGACAAAAATAACTTTCAATTCCCTCTAATGGTGTTTCATGTATGAATAGTATAAAATTTATGTGAGAAATAAGAAGCTTTGTTTCTTTGCAGTAATTTCTAGTGGAATCAAGAGGTTTCTTTTTCCTGCTTCATCTGACTAACAGAGTTTAAGTATGCAGCTTCTTTGGTTTGAGGGATAAGTTCATTTCTTTTAATGGTGGTATTTCATAAAAGTAGAATGCTGTGTGTTGAGGCAGGTTTAAGCTGTGCTGTATGTTATTGTCATGACTATCAAGTGATACTTTGATAAGATTTTAAGCTTTCTATATTTCCTTGTCATGTCAGGACTCTGTGGGACAGGAAGCTCTCTGGGGGCAGGATACATGTGTGTACATGAATTTTTGATATAAACAAACTGTTTCATCATTGTTATAATTTGACATTTTCTTTTAAGCTTACAGTTAATGCTTTTTAAAAAAACAAAACAAAAACAACATAATAAAAGTTCTTATTTTTGGGGCCCTGTGGGATTTGGTAGGATTGACTTTGTATCTTTTGGTGCTCTTTTTCATTCACCATGATTGCATTATCAGTATGACATTTAATAGACATTGATATTTTTATGACCAGAGTATATAGTCATGAAACATGTTCTTTTGTGCCCCTTTTTTTCTTGCACCATCTCCTCACTTTCCTAGCTATTTTTCACATCCAATTTTTTTTCTTTTAACTCAGCCTCCCATCCCTACCACTGTGACCGCTTGCTTCTTTGTTCCATTCTCATTTATTGTGGGAGGCTTTTAGTTTGATCAAATCTGGGAGGTAGTACATTCATAAGTAGAAGGAATTAAATGCATGATTACATGCATGTCTCACTTTTTTCTAAGCTCTTTTTGCATTTAGACATCTGACCTATGTATATTTTTTGTTGCAGAAGATATTATCAGGCATTGAGCAATGTCATTAGATGATATTTTTGTGGATCTCTTTCACATCCCCATCCCTCTCAAACATTCTTCATATAGAAAACATTGATTCACATACTGCTGTCTTGAGGCAGACATTTCTCAGCAACAGTAATATAATGCAGTCTTGTCAATAATATTTGGGAATTTCTTTAAAATGTGTAAAAGAAATATGGAAGCATTTCATGTCACAATCACATGCTCTTTAATACTTAAGGAAAATGAAGCATTTTATGTAGTGATGCATGATCTTTTGGTGTTGACAAATAATCCCGATTAAGGGGCTTTTATCTGATATCATAGAGAAGGCTCTGGCTCAGTGAAAACTACTGTAGAATCATTCTCTTACAAAGCACATACCTTACAAATTCCATGGAAGTTTATAATTTTTTCGTGTTTTCATGCAGAAAATTCAATTTTTGTTCTGATTTGGAACAAGTTTCAAGTGTACCAAAGCTGTTTTTGTGACTGTTGGCTCTGCTGATAATAACGAGAGCAGTAATAATGATGATGATGATAATAATCATGATTTTTTTTTTTTTTTTTTGTGTTTGTTTCTTCCCTGTTGTTCCAGATTGTTTTCTAAATAAACATTATCATGTCCAACAAATAAAACATAAGTTCAAAATAAAAGAATGCATTGTTGTTTGTATTGCTATTGCTCCTGTTTGCTGATAATGATTTTGTATGATTCAAGTATGGTGTGATAGCTAGTAGATCTAAAGCTGATTCAGATACATGTATATAGAATCATAAGATTAGGTTAACAAGACAATGAGGTGCAGTTGCTGAGAGGATGTTTGATCTAGCATGTGTGTAAACTGACAGATGTATAATAATTAAAATAAAAAGTGATATACAGAACCAATCTTTTCAAGCTGGGGACAACATAATCTACATTTCTCCAAAATAAGAAAACCCCATGAACATTTTAGAGTTAAGAGAGAGAGAAAATAGAAGGAAATAAAAACAAAACACTGGGTGTTTCATAAATATAATATTACCACTTATTACAATAAAAGATTACATAATGTAGACAGAGAGTACAACACTATAATAACATTAAAATTTGCCATTCTTCCACAGAAACCCCAGATTCTAGTACAATATAAAGTCATCCATTGCAAGAACTGGTCCCTTTACAGACTGAGCAAATGTAAAATAAGTTACAAACATGAAAACAATTCCTAGCAATAGGCTACCATCAGCATTGTAAAAAAAAAAAAAAAAAAATTAATTCTTTCATTGTTTACCTTCAGATGTAATGGCTAATCCTAGCTCATATTGCACTGAATTGCTACTTTATGGTCAGTTACCGCTATCAGCAGATTTTGTCTCTCGTTCTATGAGGTGAAACGATGATGCTGCTGATGAAGATAGACTCATTTTCTTGCCAAATTTACCTGACATGTTCAAGTCTTTTTGTGCCACCCCCCCCTCCCCCTTTCCCTCCACTGAAAGACACCAAAAATGAAACAAGGAGGTACAACTAGACTCAGTGAATAGTGCTACATTGTTGAATAGAAACTCATTCTCATAATGAGTACAGAAATTTTCCTGACTCTTACAAAGAGCAAGCCTTCCCCTGCCTTTTTTTCCCTATCAATAGCCTTTTTCTTTCTTTAAGCACAAATTTTTTTTTTTTTAAATGAGCACTTAAATACAAGACAATTTACTTAATTATTAGCTGTACTAATGTTATCACTTGTAGAACATGTCATTCCTCTATTTTGTAAAAAAAATAATAATAATTTCCCTTCAAACCCTTCACGGTGCAGACATTTTCCTGGCTCTGATTTTCTGATGTACCCGCAGTTTAATATGAATACTGATGACAGTTGTCCTAACATGTACATGTATACATATAATGTGGGTTTATCGGTCTGATGCTATCAATACATCACTGAAATTCCATGAAATACCCCCCCCCTCCTCCCCCCCCCTCCTTTCTCCTTCCCTCAATTTCCCATACCCACAGCTCCAACATCCTGAACTCTCTACAAACTGAACTCGAGCATTCATTTCTCACTGCTCTACACCTCCTCAAAATAAAAATACATTAAAAATTACCATGGCAGTGTTTTTTAACTGCTGGTAAAACTGATCAATAAACACAAAACTTTCATAAATATGTGGAGTAGCCACATAAAAATAAAATGACTGTGTACTTTGTAAATATATTTATTATATATGTTGATTAGTAATTGTAAAGTGTTAAAAGGTAAATTGTAATTGAAATTATTGCAAAGTTAATAATATCATTTAATTCAATATTAAAAACAGGTTAACTTTGCCTTTTGGTACTACTGTAGAAATACTGATATGCTAATAGTTTGCCTTCACCTTGATATTTGTTCAAGTGAAAATGGAATAGCACTTTGTTAGGTCACTATCCAATATATTACATGTACAAAATTTCTAGATAAAAAGCAACATTCGTCATACGTATACACATGTATCACCAAAAGTTCAACTTTCCCTTTCATTCCAGTCCCAGAAAGCCAAGAATTCTCTGAGACGAGCAAACTGGGCAGACAGGCAGGCAGACAAAGTTGCTGAATGAACACATTGTGGAGTCATCAAATGTGTACGTGCATCTATGCAAAATTCCCGTGTACAGACTGAGTACCTCGCACACAAACAGCATTATTCATACAAGTTATGAAATCAGTGGTTTTGATATAGTATTATTTTGTGCAAAGTACAGTAAATAACAGAAAACACAACCATGAGATGCACAGAGTAAAGGTGAAATATATAAATAATAGTTTGGTGTAGCATAAATACTACTCAGTGAAAACATGACAAGAGCTGGAGTAAGATTTCAAAATGTCACAAACAAGTAAGTTAAAAAAAATATATACAAATAAAAATTAGTAATGACAAGCAAGTTTTCAACAGTCACATATATTATGTAAAAAACAATGATTAACTCTGATTATGTTGCTCACAGCTGTCTCTAAACATCCCATAATATCTATTTGGTCAGATCTCATGTTTCTTTACTTCACTTGCAAGCAAGAACAAAATAGGTAAATAAATGAATTAACTAACTAAGTAATACAATTATTTTAAAAAATTCTAATGTCTCTAACCTTAGAGTCTATGTTGTCACTCAAAAAAAAAAAAACCAAACACACAAAAAACATCAAAACATACACACAAACAATTAAACAAAATCCCACTCAATTTGTCACAAAAATGGCATTCATTGAGCTTTGAACAAGCAGGCATTGACCAACCATATGGCAAATGAAAAAATTAAAACTCTGTCTAAGATTGTAACTGAGAATTTGATAAATCTCCACGTCAATGTAGGTTATTTCATTGTATACAAGAATATAGGCACAGTAAACTTTATAAAAAGCAGAATTTGACTGACACCAACCATATAGTGATTAGAGACAGCAACAAGTGTAAGGGTTTTTAAAAAGGCAAGAAAATGTTCAACGACATTTTTTCCTTATCTGTCATTCAAAACATTTGTCATTTCATAAATATGAAAGTAATATTAACATCCAGATTTTTGTTTTTCACTTCAAAATATAAAAAACAATAGAATATAACAATTCAGTTTCTGGGATAAGAAATCTTCAATGGCTACATATATTTACTGGACTGGGTATTTTCACTCTGACGGGCAGGATTGAAGAGAAGGAACACCAATATATAGTAATTGCAGTTGGATATTGAGAAAAATCTTAAGAAGTCTTATTTCAGTTTATTCAGTTTAAGTCATGGAAAGGTTTAAAATGATAGTGGGGTATCCCCTGATCTGGTGTAGTTCATCTGCTATCTCCAATTTTATAAAAAGTGGCAGGTGAATGACTACATGGTAAAAAAAAAATTCAAGAAGGGCTGGGCTTCATAACAGCCATATTCACAATGGTGCTTGTTCTGCAATCTGCAAGAATGTGTGATATGCTTAATAAAAAACTACAAGCTATTTCATTGCAGGAATGTGATTGTCAGGGCATATAATGGATGTTGTTAGAGAGTAAAAGACACTGTGCACAAATGCAGCACCTGAAGGCCAACAGACATTCAGACAACTTGCTAGGTTACATTTCCTGAGGACACAGGCCAATCTGCATAGATGCAACAAGGTCAAAGAGAACAGTATTTCAAGCTATAAAAACAATGAGCCACAAAGCGTATTGGTGGTATTATTAGGTAAAAACCAGCAACATTTCCCCAGGACTGTGGGATCACATTCTGATCTGAGAGGCAAACTTCATATGGCAAATTGAGAACTTGATAAGTGATGTGTAGTGTAAAGATAAAGATAGAAGCAAGCAATCTGGAAAGCGCTATTAATATTATATATCAAATGATATTAGCAAAGACAAAGTATGTGCATTTAACTGCTTCAATGATATCCAGAAAACAGTCTCTCATTTGCAGTGGAACATACCATGTACATTTCCAATCAGTCCACCACTCATAACCCGCGTCTTCCTGTTTGAGTTGATATTTCAATCATTTGACCAGATGTTTTGCCTCAATATGCAGAATCTTTTTGATAAATGCCACGAGCTGATTATTAGCAGATCTGGTAGTAACGAGAGCTGAATAATCTCTTTCTTCACAGAATAACAGTCGACGATTCGGATTGCTTGTGGGAAAGCAGAGGATGGGTGCCAATTTGCTCGTGCACAGTGGGTGGGACTGACTGCTGGTGGCAGATAGTAGTGGACGGAGCCAGCAGGACTGGCCATATCACTAATGACTACAACAAAGGACTACAAAGCTGGCATAGTAGTGAAGCATCAATCGTTGGGTCCATATGATAATCTTTCATATACAGATGGAGACAAAATTCTTCTCTTTATAGACAAATCTTTATGTATTTTTTCTCATGAAGATCATACCAATTTCCTATAAAATATGCTTAGAAACATAAATTAAAGTTTTGAATGATGTTGCAAATCCATGGCCAAGATGTTTTTACATTAAGATTAAGAGACAAGATTTTAACATTATGTATGCCATTGTATCATGAGAAAAGCATTATATAGTGTCAGGTATGCTAACTCATAATATACACATTGATACAGAAGATACAAAATCTGTCATATTCTAAACTTCATGCTCTCAACCTCAGTTATGAAAAGGTAATATTAATGATGTATAGAGAAACATTTGAAAGATAATGTCTAAATACTAACTCAAATGTCATTTGTATAGCATTATACACATAAACAGAAATGTGTACATGTATATCCATTCTAAACCAAAGCAAATATCTTGCATGGTTCTGAGAGAAAAAATCCAAAGAATTCTGGCAATCTCACACAGTGGTACAAAATCAAGGGCCAGCAGCCCATAAAATAGTTTTAGAACATCATTACCTGATCGCTGTCTCTTGCTCACATGCAACTCTCATGCATTTTCACTAAGAACACATTGACATGACAGTCAAGGTAAAGTGACAGTTGCTAGGGTTGATCATTAAGTGGGTCCTGTGAGATCATTCTGTAATCTTTGACTAAAATGAAAACAACCATGAGATAAAACTGAGCTGGATACTATTTATATACATGAAACACTGTTAAGTTTCAGGGCAAGATCTGAATAATTACATATATATATATATAATTACATATATATATACATACATCAAGTGTTTTGCAAATGCAAGAAATCAACAAATGTAAGATGGGCAAAGAGTTCTTGGTTGTGAGGCAAGCAAAAGTTCTCTAAGACTGATCAATGCTTCCCTTTGATAAAGTTGCAAAACAACAAGCATATTTATATTTATACCAACCTTGGTACTAGTTTTTCAATGATTTTAAAGGACAAAATAAAAATTTAGGTGAAAAAAAAAGCACAAGCCAATCGCAAACTTCAGTTTCTTATACAATACTGTGGCAGTTATTGCATTAAAAAAAAACAAAAAAACCCCACCCAATTTTGATTCCATGTACTAAGCTGTACAAAGACAAAACTCATTCAAAAACCTAACAACCTAACTAAGAAATACACATTTCTTGACATTCTGAGGTTGGGGATACTATACTGGTTTGGACAATACATGAGCTATTGATATGGTTAATTAATGATATTGTCAGCTGACTAGTTGGTTAACATGACACCTGTCAGTTACAGAAGTCCAAGTTAGAATCAGTGCCAGTAAGTGTGGTCAGTGCAGTGTAACAGAGAGGGGAACAGTGAAATAGTGTCCTCAGTCGACTAGGATATAAATATATGATACATTCCCCTTTCCCAGTAAGATCTGGAAAATAACCATTAGGTTATGATATTAGCAAGTGGGCTTAGTATGGTAAGTACATGCACAAGATTTGTCCCCTCAGATGACTAGGATATTAATATGATACAAGCAAAGATTGCAATCTAACAATCAAGTGTTAGTAAAAATACTATCAGACAGTGAGATGAATATACAAAATAACAAATGGTGTCCTCAATCGAGTAGTAGATAAATCTGATAGATGCCAAACGAGGACTGAGAACGAATGACTTAGATTATGATGTTGCTACCAGCACAGTGTGACAAGGACATGCACATAATAATGGGTCTCCAGCCGACTTGCAGACATATCAAGATACTGGCACAGTTTCAGTCATTAACAGCTGGCATAGAGATGAAGCATAAAACCAGTGGTGTAAGTAGACACTGCCAGCCTCATCTCTCCCCATAGTAGTTGGAATCAAGGGAAGCATGAGCTTTTTTTGCATGTGTGGTCTCACTGTTTTTTTGCCATTTTCCCAAACACAAAAATATTCCAAATTTTATCAAAATGCAAAGCATTTACATTATCAAGTTTGGTCTGTAATTGTCTTCCACAACATAGTGGATAATTTTGGGAATGTAATATGACAATGCATCAAGTAAATAAAATGTGGAAATAGTCACAACCAATTCATTTAACAAATTGACAGTCTGTGTCATGCTGGCCTAAGCTCAGGTTCTGTCAATTATAAGACTAACATTGCCTCTTAGTTATCTATGCTGAGTTGTTCTATCACATTCCACTACTGATCACTGTCATCCATGAACTGCATTCTCTAATTGATATTATGGTTATTCTCTGAAACAGCATGTCATCTTTGTGATTTTTTGATGTTTCCAAAGGGAGGCAGAACCAGCTTGTGCAATGTTTATGGTAAATAAAGACAGTGAAAAACTTATTTCCGAGCTCTAAAAGAGTCCAGATTCAAAATTTTGAGCCAGCCGTGAATTCTGAGCACCAAAGTCATCTTAACAGTAAATTAGACTCAGTCTCTGTAAGAGTCATACTATGCACTGCTCTACAAAATCTGCAATGACATGAGACAATAAGCTGGTTTCATGATCAACTGATAAATTCCAGGCTCCCAATGTTGACTGAAACTGTTGAGCTTTGCTTGTCTCATCTGAGTAAAGATACATACAGCCACAATTATTTGTCAGTGCACAAGGCCCTGCTGAATTGCTTCAACAAGACATTATATATGAACATGCCTATATTTGCAATTACTATGATTTAAAAAAATGGTGTCCCACACCTTGGAACAACCAATATTACTGGGTACAAAATGTACATATACATAAATATATGGGCATGCTGACAGTGGATTTGTGACAATATAGCCTTGGGTTAAAAAAAAAAAAAAAGGCAAGAGTGAAGATTCAAGAGACAAATTTGACATAATATTTAATACTGTAGTATAAATACAGAATCTTCCTGAATGTCATTCAAATTATGTAATAAGCCCAGTCTCGTATGATTCAATAAAAATGCATTGAACTTTCTGGCTTGTTTGAGACATAAGTAACTATACTAAATGTACACATTAGGCTTAATTATGCATACAGTCTGTTTCAAAATAGCAATGAACAATTTCATTAATGAATTGAAAAGAGAGACAAACTCTAAAAAACAAGCATAATGTTTGTCTCCCGATGGCTTTGTGACATAATGTCTGAACAAAGGGAAAAAAACTTCTTTCAAGACATTTGAAACTTTAGTAGTAAAATATTGTGACTTTAGCTGTAAAATTGTCAGATTTCATTTGAAAATCTATGTACATTCATGCATGGTTAAAATTAGATTGTCCTAAAGAATAATATTAATAAACTGTGTGGACTTTACACTTAATGCTGTGCAGTGAATTGTGTTAAGAGTAAATGCAGTGGTAAGATAATATCAGTTCAACCATAACATCCAGGAGGAACAGTAGGATCAAATAATTCAGAAACAGCGTGAAGCTAAAGCAAAAGTAAAAGCTTCTTAACATCACATAAATCCAGAATGTGTCTATGATGGCAAATACAGCTGAATGACTAATTTGGTCACAACAAAATAGAGTAAACGGAAGTCAATTACAAACTATTTTAAGTAAAAACTGTGTCACAATACAACAATGTGAGCAAAACAGGTTTCTCAACGAATTATGCAAACAGAAAAAAACAAGTGTCCTGCCTTAAACATTTTGCCATGAACAACCTATAGGTGGTTAGTAAATATTAATAAAGAACCATGACACATTTTCATATTGATTTATGACAAGAAAAAGAAATAAAGTGAGTTGTCAACAATCAATCACAAAAATAAATATTACTAGAAGTTTTCAGCAAAATACACAATGGTGGATAAAACTGAAAAGATTGATCCTAACAGATCTGAGCAAATTTGTGGAGTCAAAACATGTCATAATAACTACAACAGATCTGAGAAGTAATCTGCTCACACAAGGATAGCATTATCAACATCAGTTATACCCATATACTATTTTGCAATTTTCCTCTTGATTAGCTCAAGATTTGATCAAAGTAAACTGGTCATGTGATACACATCTCTCTAGATTAGTGGTTCTTAATCTGAGTGCGACTGAACCCCAAAGGTTTGGTGAGTCAGTCTCAGAGGTTCAGCGGACATCGAGACCTATATAATATATACCTATGTTTTGAATTTGAAAAAAAAAAATCATATTTTATTTTTCACTTATGAAAGGCTGGGTGAAAGCACAGCTGAAACTTGCGGGTTTCAGTACCTCTAACAAGATTAAGAACGAGTGTTTTAGATGAAATACTTATCAGATAAAACACATACAAAAAAAACCCAAATCAAAACAAAATTTAAAAAATCATTATATGAATTATAAATCTGAATGTCAAAAAGAAATTTTTCATGCCATTATAGTTGTCTGTCACAGAAAAAGAGATAAGTAAAAAAAAAAAAAAAAAATTAACATAAGAAACTTTCATGCCATTTCTTCGGTAACCTTTTAAAATGCAAAATACTGAAAAAAAAGAAGAGAAAGAGAGAGCGACAGAGAGAAAGAGACAAGTCAGAACATAGAACATGCATATTATGGTCTATAATATCAAACTAATCAATCACAAACAGAAAGAAAAAATCTTAAAATTAAAAAAAAAAACAACAAAAAAACGAGACAGTGAAAGCATTTTTGTACTACGACAATATAACTAAATGTACTATGACAATGTATCTAGTAAATAAATATGGAATGTCATAATCATGTCATCAAATGGTCTAGTTCAGATTGTAAAAAAGCCCAGGTTCTATCTGTTAAAGAATTTAATTTTGTCTCTTCAGCCAAACATGAAGCAACACCCTGCCACATTCTATAACTGATCCTTTTTGTTCACGAACTACATTCTCTCACTGATCATCTGAACCGGTTTTTTAGTTCAAATTAACAGGATACCACAGGAAAGATACATTTTTACAACTCCTTTAAAAGGTGGCACAGAGTTCTCATACAAAATGAGAGCGATTTTTGTATATGGGCCCCAACAAAAAACCAACACAATGTAATATTTTATCTGCAGACACACTCACTGCACATTATGATAAAAAGATGACAGTATATCAAAACATATAAAATAATTATGCCTTTGGCTGAGACATAAATCAAGTAACAGTTGAACAGAAAAAAGGATGCACAGATGTGGAAACTATAAACATTAAGTACACTAAATGTGAACTGTTGCATGTAAAATGTCTGTCATGTTGACCATTCTGATTCCTGTGTAAAACAACAAGTCACAATACCTTGAGGAAAAAAAAAACTGATTTGCTCTCTGTGGTTAAAATCTGCATTTAACATAAAAAACGTACTCACAAATCTTAAATTATATTCTTAAAAAGATAAAAACCAAGGATGACCATTGCCTTTTGGTATAGTGATATAATTCTTTTCTGAAAAGTTGTCAAATTCATTTCATTCAACATTTTAATGAGAATTGTTTTTCATGTGCTCCATTGTTTCCTTCTACCCAGACGCAAGAGCCATTTACCATATAAAGCAGAGGGAAAATAAAAGATTTTTTACTTTTTATTTGATATATATCAGTCATAGAAAATTTTCAGAAATTTCTTGCAATAAAAATTTAAAAATTGTTTACACTAAGAATTTTTCGCACTTATGTTTTTTTTTCATTCTAAAAGCACAAAAATGATTTATTCCTTCTCTATGACATTTGTTCAATGCCCCTGCGCCTAGCAAAGGGGAAGTAATAAGGCTGGTGAAAAACAATGCTCTTGGATAAAATAACTTTAAGTACAGCAAATGTGACACCTTCGGCACTTCTACAGAAAGGTCTTGTAAATCAATTGCACAGAGCTCTGGCAGAGTAAAACCATACTGTAGTCAATAGACTAGGACTAAATCCTGAAATTCTTCCTTCTAGAATCTTTAACACCGGACGTCTCTCATCATATCCTAACATTAAAAAAAAAAATATAGTTATGACCTATGACAGTCCTGAAACCACAACAAAACAAATGACACATGAAACAGAACCGCAAAAGTTGATGTATCATGTTATGACCTGTGATCTTAAAAAAAGACTTTTTTGATTTTGCTGTTTACTGACATGTATAACAGGCTGTAAAATAAATCGCAGTCATTAGAATACTGCTCTTAAATTATATCATTAATATATTAACTAAGACCACATTGCACTTAATAAAAGATAACAGAGTAAACACTTTCTCCATAAAGAAATTCATCTGATTAAATAACACCACCACATAATAATAATATAACAAATTATATGCAATGACTAACTGTAAGACATAATCTTTGGTATACCATCTCAGTCATACACAGATGTGCTAAAACAGCTGTATATATATATAAATTAATAAAAATTTTGCAAAATCATCAGACTTCACACCACTGGTTCCATTGATTTGGACATGCACTATTGGGAGGTAATCTCTCCCACAACATTGGACAGATGTTTGCAAATTTTACACAGTTAAAGGACTAAAATGGATGCTTTTCTAGACTCTTGTTAGAAACTGAAACACGTCATAGGGATGACATTAAAACACAAAAAAAAAAAAAAAACTGGACTGTTTATGAAAAAACATCACCAACTACTTTGCTGAGTGATAGAAAACAGTAGCTTCATAATGATGGAATTTGAATTTCTTATAAATATTATATAATATGGTCAATATGCAATAGGAAGGTGTCTGATCAAGAATATTAGAAAACAGACTAAGAATAAAAAAAAAAACTAGAGAGAGAATGGATTCAGAATAATTATTACAACCATTAGGTAAACTGTATTTCTGGTCAAAATCATTACCTCATAATCTGTATAAGCATCAAAAAGGTTCCATGAAAAAGTTAATAAAAGAGACGAGTCAGAATATGCATATTATTGCTAACAAAATAATAAACATAATTAGCGGAACTTAAAATAGGGTAAATTTAATTATTAATATTACTTGAACACAAATAAGAAAGTAAATTTTTGTTGCTGTAGTTCTATGTAAATGGCACCTCCTGGAATGCTTCATCTGTCATCATTTAATAATCACGCATCCCCCCTTCCATCACCTTGGCGTCCCATATTTAAAACATTAAAAGTAAAGTTTCCACTTAATCAGTGGCAACAGATTCTACCTCTGTTCCTGAACTGATTACACTTATGACACTCCCCTTGACAAAAGACAGGAATGGCTCCATCAAAAACTCTGGAATGTTCCATATAGCATGTGTTGAAATATTTAATGTTTGGATGAAACTGCAACATTTTATTGTTGTTTTCTTGTTTTTGCTGCTATCTGTTCCTTTCCCTCATTATCTTTCAGTTACGGAAAGGCAGCAAAGTCTGGACAAGTTGGAATGTGCTCGATGGGGAATGTGAATGTCCAAAAAAAAAAAACCATCAAACAAAACCAGTCAAGATGCAGATGAGATGGATGTGTGATTTGACAGCCAAGAAAACACAACACTTCAAATTATGGTGCAAACAAAGGAAAACTTCCACTTACAGGAAAATCTTACAATGACAATATCTATAGTTCACTGATACATTGGATCACAGAAGAGTGGTACTTTACTTTATGTAAAGACAAAATATTTGAAAAAAAAACAAAACACCTTGGTTGAAGATATGCCATATATCTCTCCATCTGGATGACTCCAGGTAGCTAAATATGTCTTAAGTCTACACTTGTTACGCTGGAAAACGAACTATTTAGATTTGTCACTAAGTTTTGTTAAATTCCACAGGCTAAATTGTTGAATGGCCACTTTTCTTCTACAAAAGTAATTGCCAGTTTACTTCTTGTTGTGACTTTCGGCACCTCATGGCAGATTAAAAAGAAAAAAAACATAAAATAAATTTTAAAAATCAAGGTAAAAAAATAAAATGAGTGGTGCAATGCAGTTCTTGGCAGATGATCTCACTGATGTATTCACTTGAGTGGTCAGACACCAACAAAGATTGTCACCTAGTGAGTTCCGCTGTCCTCGATCGATTTACTGGTTGTTAGCTCATCTATTCATCAATTACTGTCTCTTCAGTCACCATGGAGGTGCCAAAGCCAAAACCCTTGGGTCCAAAGTTGCGGCTATAGCAAGCTGAATGAGGGAAAACGGGAGTGGAAAGAATATATCATTTGTCATACAATAAACACTGCTTTTTGACATTGAAAGACACATATGAAAAGAGAAAAAAATATGAAGAATTTTTTCTGTCATCACATCTTTATGAATGTGTTTTTGCTGTTTGAAAAGGCATGTCCTTAGTCTGATGTGGCCATCTGAAAAACTTCTTTGATGGACATTTATATCATGTCACCTTAAAAAAAAAAACGATTTAAATTTTTTATCAGACTACAGTACTAGAGGAGTCAATTTGTTTAATTGAAAAAGACATAAAATTCTGCACCTTTATATTCCTTTGGGCTGGTAAAGAGCTGTCCAGTTATATAAGACATAATAAAAAAGAAAAATTCTAAACCTTTTAATTTTTGTTAATCATGTCCCCTTCAAACATGGAATGGTGAGGATTTACTAATAAAAAAAAATGTTAAGATTAAAAAAATAATAAAACAGAAACATGTCCTTTGCAAGGCCATTGTCATGTTCTTCAGTTTCTCTTGTGCAGGAATCTTCCTAAGGCCACGGCCCTATCTACTGTTTTAATAGAAGGATTCAAATGCTGACTATCAGTCATTTGTCAGATACAAACTTTGATAAAAAAATTGATCTCCCAGTGAGTTGCTGAATGATACACTGGCTCTCACTGAAAGTGTGTGCAAGGTTCAGTCATACTTCCTTTTTCATATACATTGTGCAAGATTTATATGGCATTAAAAAAAAAAAAAAAAAAACTCACTTTACTTGGTTATCTGACATTTGCTCAATGCTGACATCCTGCTGTGGAAAGTGTTCAGCAGTTGTTTCAGCTCTCACTTTGGAAAACCCAGCAGAATATTTCTCACATCTTGAAGTTTAAAGTGAGCACTTACATTTGCAGTAGATCTGTCCACCATGCTCTGTCATAGTGCTGGAGTCCAGGCTCTTGTTGCAGTTCTGGCACTTGAAACATGCCTTGTGAAATACCTGCGTCACAGGATAATTGCCCTTCTACATAAATGTACAATAAAGGAAGCACAAACAATTTAACATTAATTTCTACCTGAAGTGCTGTGTTTTTTTCCCAAGAAAATCTGGTTTAAGGGCTTTTCTTAACTCTTTGCCTCCAAGCTGTTGATATATCGGTGCAAAATTCTGGCCCGTGACGACAAGACGCCACTACAGTGGCTTGTTAGATTTGTTTTGTTTACATATTAAGAAAATGGTTTTTGGTGTACCTTAGTTACTTTAAAATATAGGATTACTTCTGTGGGGGAAATTCGAAGCGTGTCTGTGAATTTAGAGGTGAAAATCATTGTGTTTTTTTCGCAAAAAGATCACCGTTTTGAACTGGGTAAACATCGAAAACGACCATGCCCTCCTGCCTCTCAAAGGCCTCATCGTATGAGTTCTGAATAGGCTAGGCTGAAACTGGAAAATATCGTCATGCAGAAAAGTGAAGACAATGATGTGGATGCTATTCATGAGTTTCAATGAGTTAGACTCCGACTCTGAAAAAGACAGCTCTAGATCTAGATCTTCCTCCAGTAGTGATGGTGATGGGAAGAGTGCAGATCCTGTGGCTGGACCTTCTACTTCCATTCAAGGTATCTGTTATAATTATTTCACTGACAATAGGGATGCACATATTTCATTACCATTGATTTACCTGCAATTCTGGATTATGGAGTGGATATGATAATTGATGGCTAAGACAGACCTCCATGAGTAGAAAAATTGTGCTATGCATTTTATATTTTCTACCTTCTGACTGTCCTATCAACATGCCTCACTACCTACAATCTTATAAATACTCCATTTATTTGTGTGTATTCTAGTTATAAATCAATTCCCAACATTTCCATGTACAGTACTCCATAGTTTGACCCAAAACTGAACATTAAATATTGATTTAAGTGTTAGGGGGCGTGGTCGCAATAAAATGCTTTTTCAGGTTGCGTCCAAACTGGGATTTAGGTTCCAGAGACAAAGAGTGAAAAGCTCCTACTTTTCTGAGTGTAAGAATACTTGTCTAAGAATAGACTTGTTCATGTCTGAATCATTCAAACCTTCAGGCTTACAAGATATTATGAGGCAAACTCTATCAAAATCAAGCAGAATGAAATTTAACATAAACTGTGCCCATTAATAAGCCCATAGTGTGTTTTTGCAATGTTTCTCAAGAAGATGCAAGAAAATAATCCAGCAAGTAACATATGATCAAACAATGAAAAATTCTGGCCCACTTAGTATGAAATTTAAAAAAAAAAAAAAAAAAAAAAAGGTAAAATTTTAGATATTCTCCACAAAAATGTCAGGAAGGTCAATTCCTGAGTTGAAAAAGCCAGCTGGAGGACCAAATTTTTGCTCAGGTATATAATGATAAGCTCACCTTGCCCACTCCCGTAACTCGCTCAGCAAAATACACCACCTTCCTACAACGGCTACATCTCTCCTTGTCATCTGTCCAGTCTCCTTCCTCTGGGACATCCTCAGCATCTCCCATCAGAGGAGCTGTGTGGGCCTGGGCTATGGCCGGGATGTGACTGGGGATGTCAACAAAGAGAGAAAACAATGATACTAAAAATAACACTTTTCTCATTGTACTTACCAAGTCGATTGACTACATTTGAACATTTTCTGCCCATATGCCACACTCCACTGACAGGGCTTAGGACAATTTCTGAATAAGTTTAGGCATGGAACAATATTTTAAATTTAAAATGCTTTAGATTATACATCAAGCCATTCAGCCCTATAACAGCTCACAATACTTTTCTCTCTCTCTCTCTCTTTTTCATGAATGATATGGTTAAGGATGGACCTACATTCCTCCATGATTTAGTTCAGTTGTTTCAAACACAAGCCAATGCTATACAGATAACAGAATGCTAATTATGCTTTCAGAATAGCAGAATTCTATTTCTCTGTCTGAAACGCTAAGATTTCTGAGTAAAAGCAGTTTTCCCCTCTTAGAACAGAAAGATATAAGAATTCGTTTGTACCATCATCAGTAAGAATGTTACAGAATCTGAATGAATGAATGTAAATGTAAGCGGTCGCACATTGTTTATGTGCATATAAGTATATTATAATGTGTGTGTGTGTGTGTGTGTGTATGCATATATGTATGTATGTGGGTGTTATGTATGTGTGTGTCTGTGCATGCGTCTGTGTGTGTGACACCTGTGTATGGATATGTAGGTATGAAGATATATACGTATGCAAATGGAAATTGTTAATGTATCTTTGTGCTCTGTATTCTTCATGTATCTTTTGTTTGAACTGTTTCTGCACTGGTCAAAATGTATTTCCTTATGGACAAATGAACTATTTGTTTTCGTATTCTATTCATATTCGTTACCTGCTTAGGAGTAAGAAATGAAATAATAAACACTGCATCAAAATATGTGACAGATTATTGATATCAATTTCTCCTCAGTTTTTCCTGATGTAGCATTTCTGCCAAAACCTTTTCACTCGGTCATTAAATCTGTGTGACTTCATTCAACAAGGAAAAAAACAACAAAGAAAAACAACGGAAAAAAAAACAGCGTCTCATTTTGGGGCATTCTCTTTTTAAAAACATACCTTCATTATTTTTCTCCTACTGTTCCCAGTTTTTTTCTTTCTCTTACTTCTGAGTCAACATATGCTGTTGATAATGACACCAGATGATTATCTATGTAATTGTATCTTTGTTATTGTTTTGTTTTTTTCCTAAATGTTAAAGGGAATTTAACTCTTTTTACAAAGAAACATCAGTAAAACAGAGTTTTAAATTTTTGTAGTTTAACAGCACATTAACATAATTAATTAATGCCAAATCCAACATTGATGACATTCATGTGTTAAAAATCTACAGCACCATGTCATTTGAGAAAAGTTAATGGCATTTAGCAAAACACAAAGACCACCAGTCTTTCAGAATTTTTAGAAAAAAAAAAAAGAAAAAAAAAGCCGATTAACCTTGTGGGCACCTCATCCAGTTTCCCAGTATCCATAGACAATCCTGATGCACCGCCAGCATATCCATAGCCTTTAGGTCCAAAGTTCTTGCCATAGCAGCCTGGGCAAAAGGGGTGAAGTCAAAACTTTCAATTCTTAAAGAAATCGAAAGAATTCAAAAAAATCACAGCACAGTTTATAGACAACAGTGGTCTATGCATTGTTTCTTTTGGTCTGAATACAATAAGTGTAAAGATGAAGAGAGCAAAATGGATCTTGGAAAAAACATAAAAAGACTGGATAGAAATATAAAGAGCAAAACAGATGAGTAAAGACAGAGGCAGAAATATGGAGACAGCTGGCTGGAAAACATAAAGACGGAGAGAATATGCAGACCACTGAACCGTGACAGATATATCCCCCGAGTAATGCAATCAATCTGTATTGTATTGCATATAAAACAGATGACAGTCCACAAACAGTCAATCTAAAATGATAAATCATTCACTCCACAATCCTGAAACATTTCATCACATCCAAATTCATCTCCAGTATTAAATCGAATGACAGGGCATGAGTCGATCCCATTAACGTGACTTTAGATACATTGCTACCTGAGAAGTTTTAATATTTCAGACAGAATTAATTTACTACTGCCACCTTTGCTACACTTTAATAGAATAGACTTTTACTCCTACCTGATGTGAGGAGGTACGAACTTAAGTTTTATTGTCAGCCAGTATACATTAATTAATCTCATGCTAATACCTGGCCATGATCAATAATTTTTCATTAAACAGATTAAATCTTGATTATTGCTATTGCCAAGCCAGGACTAGAATCAATGTAACCTATGACCAGGCACACATCAAAGACAAACTATCATATCACTGATATACAGGTAATACATAGGCATGTGGCCTCACTAAGAACACCTCAAAATTCA
Organism: Peronia peronii; assembly: GCA_039654565.1. Taxonomy (NCBI): domain Eukaryota; kingdom Metazoa; phylum Mollusca; class Gastropoda; order Systellommatophora; family Onchidiidae; genus Peronia; species Peronia peronii. Next base: position 34,275 of record JBCEWB010275407.1, read on the forward strand.
GTGCAGTGGAAGAGGGGAAGGGGGAAAGCAAATTTAGACAAAAATGGATGGACAAATATCACTGAATGCACCATAGACAATACGCAAACTGGCACAGCACGCCATCATGCTTACAACTTTCGAGGGTTGCAGAAACAGAATTAGTAACAACACAATGAAAGAAAGATTTAATTCACTATCTACCAATATGTACAACTCTGCCAAAGGCCTCTTGCAAACATTCTCTTGCATGATTCACATTCATATATTACAGTCCCTATTGCCACACTGTCTGTCCTGACATTTCTAGCAAAATAATGTAGCCAGCAATTGTCCTCTAAACTTCATCATTTTCTATTTATACCAAACTGTTTGTTCTTGTTGTCATTATGTTGGTTACACTTATCTTTCTCATAACATTGGTTGAATCTAATAGCAGACTGAGTCTTAAAACTAATGAAATTTTTATTTTCATTTTATTTTCATGTTGATAAGGCAACTTTCATTTTTATTATTGCTACTAAGTTTTTATCTTTTATCCAACCCAGCAGCCATTAACTCACTCAATACCAGCTATATTTAGTACTGCTGTAACCTGTGTACCAGCCATTGCAAGGACATTTTCAAAAAATCACTATGCTTTTCCTGTAAATCACAGATGTATGAAATTTGGAGTGTTGTTTCAGAATATAATAAAGAGTATGTGAAAGCAAAGTGAACTGAGTTATCTTGTGTTGACTGTGGTTGAAAACTGGGGTCAAAATTGTGAAAATCCAGTAACCATGTCAGATCACAAAAAAATTCAGAAAAAAAAAATTATAGAAGAAATGACATCAGAATTAGCCAAGATTATTTTCACTCACCAACAAATGACAAGAAGTTTGAATGACTGATGAGAACACGGGATGAGAAAATTAGAGCCAGAACTGTTCTTTTATGTGGTAGTTGACAAAACATTGTCCCACCCAAAGAGGCACTTGGCAATCTGGACACCAGAAGTGGGTCTCCACTCTCTTTCTGCTAACTGGAAATTTTTTTCCCACTAAAATACTACCACAGTGGCGGTAGCAATGGCCCTATGTGAAAGTCCACCCAATTATTGATAGAAAGAATCACAGGAAAGCGAAATTAAGGAGTATGAGCCAGGTGACATGTTAGTCAATGTTGTAAAATTAACGTCACTCAGCTCTTACTCTTCTGATTTCGCTTTCCTGTGATTCTTTCTATCAGTAATTAGATGGGCTTTCATATAGGGCCACTGCTACCGCGGCGATATTTTAGTGAGAAAAAAAATCCAAACTCCAAAACCACGGGGCCTGCAGTAGCGGTACTGAGCCGTAAAAGCATTTTCACCCACAACAGGTGCGGTAGCGGTATTGTGTGAGTTAATCTGTAGATCTGTTCAAGCTCTGCAGCTATTACCCAAAGTTTACAGAACCTGTCTGATTCAGTGCAAATCAGTAATCATCAACAAATGCAATGTCTTTTGCTATATTTTTATATTATTGACCGGATGAAATGAGGTTTCACCATTTGTTACTTACCTTTGCAATAGATTTCTTCATCTCTGACACACAGACGGTTCGAGTCCAGACTTGTACCACATGAGTTACATCGGAAACAACTCTTGTGGAAATACTGGGCATAGAAGACAATGAGGCAATAAGATCTCCTAGTGAGTTGCTAGTGTTACCCAAGCAACTATCTGAATCCCTTCCTGGACTGCATTTTGTGAGATGAACAAGCAAAATTATCTAAATTTTCCTTATATTCAATGAAATCTGTTCCATGATTTCCATCAATTTAATTATCCAATACCTATTACATGTGGAACAACAAGGCTATCTAGCCATTTCAGATTCTCTTCATGAAGATGTAATACACATTTGTAATTTGTTGTACGAATAGCTAGATTTAAAAATTTAATTATATAATATCTATACAAGTTTTAAAATTAACATGCACAAGCTGTATTTAGAATGAAACAAAACCAAGTACCCCAGATTTCTTTGCCATCAGCAGAATTGATATTGATTATCTAACATTAGATCACACAAAAAAATCACAGCAGATTTTTTAAGTCTTTTTGATATTGTGTCTCGTGATATAAGTCAATAATAACTCTTTACTATATTATAGGAGCAACCTACTTTGGCTCCTCCAGCACAACGTTCCGCCATGTAGACCACCTTACCACACCTGTGACAGACATCAACCCCTGCTGGTGCACTGCTTACACTGGCAACAACAGAGAGGTCAAATGACAGAAAATCTCATTATTCGCAAATTAACTGAAAATCTAAAGATTCTGACTGCTTTGACTCTTACCCATGCAAAAATGAAATGCATACTGTAAATGTTATCACCATCTTAGATCATTATATCTGTAGCTTATATATATTACAAATTAACTCTGACAGAGTCATGTGCTAGTGGAGAAAATATCCAGAGAAAGTATTCTTATCAGATAACAGAATAACTAATATAATTTTAGTTCTGCAAACCATATACAAATGTTCAGATTAAATCAAATTTAATTTCATAGTAAAGAACTCAAAAAAAAGAAGTATCTTTCTACAATTCTGCAGATCACAAATGATGAATGTTTCAATTAAATTAAATTTTAAAGTGAAGAGCCCAATAGAAAATGTGTCCAGAAACCAAAGATAAATCTACCAATACCAGGAATAAACATTTCTCTGAGTTACAAAGTTGCAGAGCTTAAGAATAACATCCAACTGCTACAGTTCCAATAACAAACCTATGGCAGCATCACAGAAAAACATCACGAACAGCACACTGGACACATTAACTCTGTGTGTCCTGCTCTAAATGGTGCCAAGATTTTCCTGAACAAATATATCTATGTGCAAAACTCACGACTGTATTAACACTTAATTTGGTAAACTGACATAGGAGGTATGTCAAGACTTGTAGAGACTTACTCAAATGGCTGTCCTGAATCAGCAGACATGCTCAGTGCTGCACTGTTAGGACCAAAGTTTTTCCTGTAGCAGGTGTTGCAATAGATGTCATTTTCATGATCATTACAGTTGGTGCTGTCCAAGATTTTGCTACATTCCACTGAAATCAGTTTCAAGGAGCACAATTTAACAAATTCCTGCTATCAGTCTTGAAAAGGAAAAAAGAATAGAATATACCACTTTACAGGACTCAAAATTTCATTAGTGCTGTGGGATATCATAACTATCTGAGGCTGACTGTAAACAGATATCTTTTTGGTTTACTCCTGTGCATAGCAAGATTTCAGGTGATTGATGTAAGATGTAATTATCAGTAATTAACTTGTAATGTATGCTAGTGGTATCCATAGGACAGATAAAACAAAGCTCTCAGTACATAGGGGCTAATCGCTGCTCTGTAGCAGATCTCACCATGGCACGCAAACTTAGTTTTATCCACTCCCATTCTGTCAAATTGTCATCATGATAAGCACAGCTGCAGCTCAATAGATCCTCTCTTAACCCAAGAACTCCGAACCACGTATTTATATGACAGGTAAAGTGAATCCCTGCACGCGGCACCCGTGTTTATTCCTAGGAGCTCCTTGTTGTACTGTGATATTCCTCACCATGTCACTTAAATGTGGGATTTATCGGCCTCAGTTTTGTTAAATTATCGCCATAATAAGTATGCGCAGCTCAATAGACACTTATTCACAAAGTAAAGGAAACTTTACCTAATAGAACAATGAGAAATTCCATGCCCAAAGATGAAATCCTCTTGAACGGAAGAGAAGAATAGGAATCAAAGGCCACATGGCCCACTCAAGTCCTCTCAAGTGGTCCGAAACTACAATCAAAAGAACTATATGATGATGCGAGAGAGTATCAAGTACATGCAGTCTCTTTGTTTAAACCATATTGAATAATAACGCAGACTCCCCTGACCACTTGACCCACTCAACAAGTTTCGCGTTGACCAGCGATCAAGCTGTTGAGAGTACAGGTGAGCTATATTTGCTATGAATGAAAGCTAAAGTAGCCTATGTATCTATTAGTTTATATATGAGATAGCTCTCTTGTGCTCTCACTCAGTGCCATCATTAGATTACTTATATGTATATTTCTTTGTAGTCACTGCGGCCCCGTCAACGTCAGCTGGTCTGATCTAATAAGAATAATCTAAGTCCATGTGGTCACAGGGATGATAGCTTGCAGTTTACACTGAGATTCTATAAACGTAAATATGCCAAAACGTGAAGTGGTTTCGTCCAAGCAGTTACATCAGGTTATGAGCAAATCTGTAATGGGAATGGTCTGTGGGACAAGGGGTGATAAAATTGGCACCCATATGAAATTGACATGTCTTTGCAAATACAATCTCTTCTCCTACCATTGGCTCATTGCAAATATTATTACATGTGAAGAAAGGGTGGAGTTAAAGGAGGGATTTGAGAAAGACATTGGTCAGCAAGGTGGTCAATCTGGGCCTGCATTGTGTCACTCCAAAGACAAGGCGGAGTCTCTATAGTCAGGACAAACACCCTGAGGCTAAGTACTAACGCCGAGATCCAGATTGACAAGCCCGGCAAGGTGCGCCACAGGGCGTTGTAGCCCTTAGACTGGGACACAGTTCTAGAGTTAAAACATATTTAGAGGAAAATTTATCTTGCATGGCAGTGAGAAATTCTATACTCAAAAGATGAAATCCTCCTAGACCAGTGGTTCCCAATATTTTTGCATTGGTGACCCCTTATCCAAAAGCTTGAAACTCATGCGAACCCCTACCATCAGCAGTTTGATTTACATTTGATTTTCTGTGATGGAAAGGGAAAGAAACATCTAACAAAAAATTATTCAAGAATCCTGTAATTATTTGTTAGCAAATTAAATCACAACATTTGTTCAACCTTATTTCACAAACAAAAAGAACATATTCTTACATTAATATCAACCTAGGTTTCGACAGCTATTCAGCCCAGCTAGTGGGATGCCTATCGTTGCATTTGAGCAACAGCCTTGAAATTCGTGGCCAAGCATTTGTTCGAGCCAGTCTCATGTCAGCTTCAACATCCAATCTGTTCCTATTCTTCATTTTTACACTGACAAGAGTTAAAAATCCTGCATCACACAAGTAGGTAGAAGGAAATGAAACAAAGACATGTGAGACAAGACTACATGACCCCCCCCTCCCATGGCTTCGTGATCCCCAAGAGACCCCTGTCCTCGATGGAATGGAATAAGAGAAATCAAAGGCCCCACAGCTTGCCCAAGAAATCTCAAACAATCTAAAATTTGCAATCAGAAGAAATGATGATGGGGGAAAGAAATGTCAAATATCTCTTTGTTTAGCTATACCATACTGAATAATAAACCTGCCTGTCCTGACCACAAACCCCACTCAACAACTTTGGCACTGACCAGCAATCAAGCTCGCAAGAGTAGAAGTGAGCTATAACTTCATAAGGTATAGCTTTCCAATGCTCTCAATCTGTGCCATCATTAAATTACATAAATGTTTTTTTGTAGTCACTGTCCCCTCGAATGGTGACCCACCTGATCTAATTAGATAATCTAAATCCACAATGCCAGAGGAATGATAGCTTGCAGTTTAAAGAGAGATTCTATAACATGAACGTTAATACACTTCTCTGAGAAGTGGTTCAGGCAAGTACCGAACGTAATAAAAAAATCTGTAATGGGAATGTCTGCATAATGAAGGATGAGAAAATTTACCCCCATATGAAATTGATTTGTCTTGATGAGTCCAGCACATAAAACTCGAACACAGAAATCTCAAATTCATGAAAATGTTGAATGCTGTTATCAGTCCCCTTCAAACTGCTATGTTTACTTTGTATTATTAACTAGCATAATTTCTCGAACTCTCAACACCGACTTCTCAAACGATTTCACCATCTACCAGATATCAAAGTGACAGAATGTCTGATTAAGCCCCTTTTTCGTCTGGCGTTGCTTGGCCCAGGCTGTTGATGATAAGGGAAAGGTTCGAGGGACCGGTAGGGATAGGCAGTCTATAGTGTAGGCCTAACTTTTGGCCTTACTGAGGATGATTTACCAGGAAGGGGTGGTGTGGTAACTAAGCTAAGTGATGGAATAAGCCACACACGCTGTTTATATTGCAAGGAATAATCATAGCTTGCATGACGCAATGCATGCACAGCGATGTGGCGGGAAAGCACTGTCTGAAAGACAATCGATGATGTCACGCAGATTAACTCAGGGGCACGAATTCCTAGAATATGGTTGAGATTGAACCACATTACTGTTGTCATGGTTTATGTTCCCCTAGCGGTCCTTCTATTCCTTTGTGAAAAAAAAGGCCGTCAAAGAAATCTCGAATTACAGAAATCTCGAGCGCACTCAGTCCCGCTGAGAAATTAGAATTTTCTTCCGTGCACAACTGTAACTTCTTTACCTAACACTGGCTCACTTCGAATACTGTTACATCTGAAGAAAGGGTGGAGTTCAGATAAGGTTAAGGGAAGATATGGTCAGTAAGCGGGTAAAATGAAGGCTTGCACTGTGTCATTCCAAAGCCTTGGAGGAGTCACCGAACACCTTGAGGCTAAGAACTAGCACCAACCATTCAGACTGACAAGCTTTACAGCATGTGCCACATAGCGTTTTAGTTCTTAGGCTGGTTCACACCTCTCGAGTTAAGTAATATCAATAGTTTGTCAGAGCAAACATTTTGTCTGATCAAATTCAGAACGCTTTGTGTCTCTAAAACCGACAGAAACCGACACAGGAAAATCCCGTTTTGGTGTGCTGTCATTGGTCAATAAAATGATGTTTGTGATCTAATAATAGAAAGGAAACTTGCTGATGAATCAAATCAGGTTTCCATGAAATCTAGGGTTTGTTAGCTTGTCATTCGAGGCAGCCACACAGCGTGCTATATGGCGCTTTGGTCAGCGGCATGAGACCATTCCTTCTGCCTCGTCGATCGCCATTGCGCTCTCACTGTCTCGTTCACTCACTTTTTAGCTCATTTGCTATAGACTACAAAAGTGACAGGTGTGTAATTAGACTCTGGCATTGACATTGGATTAGATCTAGATTTGGATGATGGGCAAAACGCCAATAAATCTTAAACTACAATATACATAAGATCTATCATGAATCGATATGTGATCTAGTCTAGATCTAAACTCGATCAATCTAGTTCAGCTTTCGATCAAGCTGTGAGTAAAATGCATTAAGTAAGAGAGCATAGCCAAACAGATGCTTATTAGTATTAGATAAAAATCAAGAGTTGTTTATTCTTACTATTTTACTCTTCAAAAGCCTACAATATTTAACTCTACATGTGCGCCGCCCACGTATATACAACAGGTGAAACTCTCTTTATAGTGCTTATCCCGGATTTATACGGTCTGGCCTTTCCTGCTATGCCCGTCGCATTGCTGTGATACTTTTCAGCTTGTCGACAACAATTAGGTTTTATCGGACCCAGTCAAAATGCCACATAGTAGGTGCGGCTGCATCTAAGTACAATATCTTTCAATAGCCAATGATTTTTTTTCTTAGAATAAGATTGTGAGAAAGCCGATAGATAGAGTTGAATCCCGTCAATAGGTAACAGAAAGACGGAAGAAGAGAAATCAAAGGCCGCATGGCCCGCTCAAGTCCTCTCAAATGGTCTGAAACTACAATCAAAAGAAATGATCATGCGGGAAGAGAGTTTCAAATACATGTAATCTCTTTGTTTACACCATACTGAATAAGAACGCAGACTCCCCT